>LPNX010068982.1:141610-153247 GCA_001517045.1 Pseudotsuga menziesii
CGGATCGGGAGTTATTACCAACATAAACGATGAGCTTGATGTTCAAAGAGGAGTCCCCCAAAATATTTGTAAGTAAGCATGAGAAGAAACTTCTATTACCAAAAGAAAAACTTAAAGTACAGAGACAATCTCCACACATTTCATAAAACGACCATACCATGACATGGGGAAACAAACTCAACATGTCAAGAAACAGGGATAGAAAACAACCTAATGAAAGCCAAAAGCTTATAATACCTGACTAAAAAAATCCCAAGTTTCACCATTAAGCAGACTTCAACATATATGTTTTCCCTTTTTTCCCCTTACTTTTCCTAACCTCAATCCAACCTAAAAAGTTGTCAATAATTGAGTTATGTAGAACAATAGCTAAATTCTCGGATGCATGACCAAAATCTAGAAGGTCGGGAGGCACAGCCAGATTTTGATCATTATTTGAGTGATGGGATTCATGGGGTCATTTATGACCACCGAAAAGGGAAATCAGGACCATGGTTGTATCTTGAATTTATGCACTATAGAAGGGTTGCACTACTGTGGAAGGAGGAGGTTTCTCCAAGGAGAAACATCAAGTTTGCTTTGAAGCTTATGGAGGGGCCAAATTCACCGAACTACTATTTCTATCTTTCCACCCTCTGGGTTTTTTATTTGAAGTTGCAGGTGGATCTGAACAATGCAAGGAAGGGAAAAATTCATGTAGGTGACCTATTTGTTGACAAGATCTACACCGAAAGGAAGTATTTTCATAGCCAATCATATGCATGAAAAGAGATTCTTACCATTTGAGGAGAATCCTATTCGGTAACCATTTTCTCATATCCAACTCAACACAAATGTGAGCAAAGGTGTAAGTGTCCTTGTCGATCTTATCTAAATCAATATTGATAAACTGTCCTAGGTATTTCCCCATAATGGCTAGGATATCCAAAGTCCAAAAATGAGCTAGAAAATTCAGGAAATGCACCCAAATTGTGGCATTCATCGACGTCATGGTTGTAGGATCAAATCTTAGAAACCATGGCTGGAAGGAAAGACCTGCACTGCCCCAAAACCATGTTCTGTCATCCAGGATTTTTTGGCGAACCTTTGCAAGTTAAAAGAAAACAATGAAGAAACCTTTAGAGAAAATTTCATAGTTGGGGGTCCAAGAGTGGTTAATCCATTCCTTCAATGCATCCACAGAAGTCCAAATCCCATTGAATCGGCATATTAGAGCATGTTTTTTTTTTAAAGATATTCCTTAGAAAAAACCAAAGGACCAAGCACCTCTACATCTGGAACATTTCCATATTTATCCACAATGAAAGAAGGACTATAAGCCACAGAGGGTCCTTGCCCCTCTGCAAGCTTATATTTTACTGCATCAGAAAATAAATGCAGTTGGAAAGATGAGGGCACCCTAGAAACCTTGGCTCCACCAAGCACATCTGAAACTAACAAAATCGTAGAGTCCTTCCTTATTTTTTAGTCAAGGAAAGAGAGATCATCTAGGAGGATCCTTCTCATGAAGACCAACTTCTACAAACTAGAGGGAATGCCTTCAATCTTGTGGATATTAGATTTAATGGAGGAGATTGCATCATAAGCATGCACCTTAAAACAAAGTGAAGACCTAGACAAAGTTCTTATGAATATGGATAAATATTGAGTAGGAATCAGATCACAAAATTTATCAAAATAAAAACCCTCATCTTATTGAGAGAAAAAGGTTGGGACGGAAACGGAAATCCATGGGGAGGCTTCTCCAGGTGAGACTCCACCAACGGTGCGCAAGTAGTGAAAATGCAGAACCCATGAGGCTAGATATTAGGAAAGATAATAGGGTCGATATGGGACAAAATTTTGGAGAACATAGTAGAGAAACCTTTATCCTCTAGGGCTTGAATAGAGCGGGTGTAATGAACCTAAGGCGGCAAATCAGGTTCACTAACTCTATGCAATCAACTTCAAATAACAAGTTGACAGGTGGGAAGTTTAAGCAAGATGCAGAGGGAATAAATTGGGATTTGTAGGTCAAACCAAAATACAAGGTAGGAGAATTAATGTTCATATTCCTAAGCACCTGGATGTTGGGCCCTTTTAGGTTTCAATCATCATCCAGGATAAATTCTACTACCAAGCTTTTGTGAGTCCCATCCAATGCAAACTGAAATCTTAACAAGAAATTCCAAGAAACCAATGGCTAATGGAAAATAAATAGGGTTATAGAAATATATTTAGGATTATGACGTCAATTTTTATAGGTTTATAGTAGGTCTAAACAGTCACAAGTAAATCTAAGGGTTGGAATAAGAAAACTAGTCACTAGGACTAGGCAGCAAGCTAGATTTATGTGATTTCCTAACACATGAAAGGGGACACTAAAATTATGTTTTAAACATTTTAATTAGTGTTCATAATATAAAATAAAGGAACTGGACATGTTTATATAGACTAATTAACCTTAACTGGAAAACTAGTCAATTTTGCATTGAAATCTAAGAAGAGTGTGAGATATCTTTATGAAACTTAAGTAAAAAAAGTTCAGAATGTTGTATAATTTTCAAATACATTAAATTATATCACAATAGATCAATGAGAATCTAAATTCATCTCACTAGAGGCTTATATATATCCTCTCATAGTCAAAATCAGAATTGTATGGCTCAAGAGCTTGGAAACCAAGGAGAATCAAACCCTGAACCTACCAAACGTTGTGAATGATATGAAAGTGATATGAACCTGATATTAAACAGTGCATTGGATATTATTACATGAACTATATAATATAGGGGTTGGAATTCCCATTACATTGCTCCAAAATTGCCAAAATGTCATAGAATGGAGAGGAGGAAGGAAGAAGAGTGAATATCATTGATAGGAGGTATCCAAAATCCACTAGATTATATGGAAATTATCTAAAGAATCCATTAGGACCTGCAATAAAAATCCATTAATGGCTGCACCAACTTCATGAACAATAAATAACAAGAGTGCTAAGGGGCGCATCTCCCGAATCTAGTTGAGGCACATCACTCAACCATTGAGTAGCAGAGCTCTCAAGACAAACTTCAAATGACCAAAAGTTGTGATAGTGATGTGATATAATGTTTTTATAGCATAATTAGGCTTCAAGGTCTAGTTTTTTTCAATAGGTTTCCCACTTCAATTTCCCAATGCGCCCTCATGAATGAATGGAGAAACTTGCCCACTTTCCTGCTTTTGCCTCAACATAGCTTTTCATATTTTTGGAAAATGCACCCCTATTGATTTTGACAAAATTGCCTTTACTGATTTAGAACATACGCCTTCCTTATTTTTTGACTGGGTTTCCTCTTTCTCTTTTAGAAATTGTGCTCTCCAAAAAATTTCCTTCTTTTTATCCAACAGCTTTTCTGCAGTTGCCTTCTTTGTCCTAGCTTTTCTCTTCTGGTTGGTTTGACAGGATTCTATCTTCTTGCTTGGTTTATTTTTGGATTTTTTCTTGATTCTATCTAAGTTTCCTTTTTTGATTGACAACTCATGGTCCACTTGGCCTCATGCGCCCTCCTTGTCCCCTAGTGCATTACTTAGCATAAAAATTATTAAAAACATCATAATTATTAATTAAGATTTAGAAATTGCATCTTATTCTAGTATTTGTGTATGCATGATTATTATTTTTTACAAATAACCCCTCCTAGGCTATAACCACTAGGGGTTAGGACACACAACATTAATATGTCACTTGAGAGGGATATTACAGTAGTCCCTTCCCAGAATTTGCTTGTCCTCAATCAAATGAAAAGATGCATGATGAACATAAGCACTCCCTTCAATATGATACTTCAATATTCTGGTGCATATTGTTCTTGAGCATTATCTTCAAGCACACTGATGAAGAAAAATTTAGGAAAAGTATTCATGGGAAACATATCACCACTTCCTTTATTTATTAGTATATGTTTCCTACTAACTAGCATCGGGATGTTCAACCAACCAAGCACCAAGGTCATCATGCTTTTGCTGCTCTACTCTGGTTACAAACTGAATTTAGTGTGATAACCAAGTACAAATGATACCAGGATCCCCAATTATATATAAAAATACAAAATGCAAGATACATCCTCTAATGCACCCTACAAGTAAACCAGAAGTACACCCAAAGAAGTATCCCCCATGTAGGAGAATTGGAACATGATACCACATAGATGAACTCATGTGAATAAAGGTTGACTTGCTCCATCAAGCCAACATGTAAATAGTTGCTCCAAAGACAAGCAATTACAGTGTTCCATTTCTTTCATTGCATCCCCGTCAGTGAGAATGTCATCCAACAAAAATACTTAGGAAAAGTATGCTCGGATCCCACTTCCTCAACTGCAAGTATCCATGTGGTATTGTCAAGGGTGGAAACTTGGCATCCCAAGGAATTTTAGGATCCCACAGTCTAGTGTGTATCCTCCAAAGCATCATCAACACCATGAAGAAACCATCACCATGAAAGGTACTATGAAGGATAGAAATAACATCATGAAGACTGACCGGATCATGCAAGTGACATAGAAGTATGTCACCTTCCAAGCTAGGTTGAAACATAAATATATTCGCCATCATAAAATACATGTCCCCAAGGTGAGGTTGAATCCAAACAAGTCTCTCCAATCTCCTAGGAAGGTTCTTATATGCCCAATGCACACAAGAATCAAATATGAAATCAATGAAGCTCCAGTGGAAATGGTGAAAATCCCATGTCCAACCACAAGAAGGGTAGGCATCATTCAACAAACAAGGATGCCCAGGATTGATCCAACCGACAACCGGCAGGTCCGCCTTCGATAGGTTCACCTCAACAACCGACAACCGACAGGTTTGCAGCCGACATCATATCAACATGTTATGCGATGGTTGAACTTCTGACCGTTATAACGTCATGTAACTGAACGTAGCGGGTATTCACCCAAGCATCTCAGCATCCTCTATATAAGCATGTACATTATGTAATATAGACATCTTTCTGATCATCATCTGATTCCTCCATCTTTCATGGAGCAGAAGTAGTAAATTGGTTCGAAATATTGCATATTGTCTATGTATATTTTCTTGTTGATCTAGTGTGTTTTTCTACTTTGTTGTATTTATTTATATGCTTCTTCCATAAGAGAACTCGACTCATTCAGTCGACTGTTGTCCCCGTTTTGCACCTGGGCATGACCTAGATCATTGGTATCAAAGCAAGACCTTGTCCAGAGCTTAAGTTACATAAGCACTTCCATCGAAGTTTTTAACTTATGCATGTTCAAATACGCTCACAAGCCCAACAACACAAGCAAGCACTTTCTTCGACTTCAGAAAATATGACCGAAGGAATAGACAATAGACATGCAACTGACATGATAGGGAAACTCATAGAAAAAGCACTGGCTTGCCAGCAAACCGAAATGTCTGCCCAATTCAGCGAGATTCTCTTGAGAGTCACTACAAACGCTGGGGAATGCTCGACGTGATCTCACTTCGATAAAATCAGCCCCTTCAAAAGTGAAAATTAATTTGGACATACCGAACCTTGAAGGCAAGATCGACGCGAAATTTGTCGAAAAATGGGTGGAACAATTGGAATCTTACTTTGCGGTAAATCATCTCTCTGAAGTGGAAAAGATCACCATTGCATCCTTAAATATGTCAACCTCCGTACACTACTGGTGGGAGAAGGCTATCGACAAAAATGGATAAAGAAGAAGACCCCATCGACACATGGGTAAAATTTGTCGAATATGTCTGAAAGGAGTTCTATCCGCCTAAGTACATTGAACATCAGTACAAGAAGTGGCAGTAGCTAAGGCAGTGGAAAGACCAGTCCGTACAGAGTTACAACGATGAATTTTATCGAATCGTGGCTAGACTTGGCACCCAAGAAGAAGAGAAATTTCTTGTCCTGAAGTATGTCAATGGTTTATCCCCGTACATCCAGCAAGAGATGGATTTTCTAACTGTTATAATGCTTGTGGATGCATTTCATTACGCCAGCAATATTGAAGCTAAACAAAAAGGAAATATACGTTTCGCAAACAAGCTAGCAGGTCAAACATACGACAAGAAGTTGCCAGCCGACTCCCACAAGTTCAAGAATCCTTCTCAGCAGAATCTGCCAAATCCTTATCATCAAAAGAAACACTTTCAAAAAGAAAAGAGGGATCACAATAGACAGAACCCTGCTGGGAAATGGTGTGATTATCACGGTTCATCATGGCATGATATGTCAAAATGCAAAGCTCAGAAGACATTTTTGGCAAAATTATCGACATCCGACTCGCCCTACAGAATCCTAGTAGAATTTAATCCAGATGCATCATCCCTTTTGGCTTCGAACTCGACCACTCCAATAGCCTTGACCATCCTCGATGAGGAGGAATGAGAGCGCCTATTCCATACATGGATATAGGTTCAGAACAATCCATTACATATGATTGTGGATAACGGTATCCAGAAGAACTTTGTTTCTGAAGATCTTGTGAAGAAATTAGGTCTTGTCACCACTCCACATCCTCAGCCTTACAATATCGGTTGGATGAAGGATGGGCAGGAACTAAGGATCACATGGCAATGCCGACTCACCTACTTCATTAAGCCTTTTGAATATGAAGTACTATGTGACGTTGCACCACTTTTCGTAGCCGACGACCTATTAGGTAAACCCTACCTATGGGATCGACACGGTACATATCAGTCACGACCTTAGAAGGTGATTGTCAAAATCTGAAACCAATGGTATGGAATACCAGAGCGACAACCTACATCAACGGTTGTTATGATATCTTCTAAACAAATAAAGAAGCTTATCAACCATACTCAAAAATTCGCATTAATCATGATAAAACCTCAACATTCCAGGAATACTGCAGCAACGAGTCAACTCATCGACTAGCGCTACTCCCGACAACAACAATAGATAGACAACATTCTTGAAGAATACTAGAACATATTTCAAGCACTAGATAGAGTACCTTTGCACTGTCAGGTAAAACACTCCATTGAACTTGTTCATGGTTCTTCATTACCTAATGCATCTGTTTACAGAAGATCCATTCTTGAAAATGAAGAGATTTGCAAACAAATCCAGGATTTAATCGACAAGGGTCATATCTGCCCTAGCCCCTCTCCTTGTGGAAGTCCACTCGTCTTAGTACCAAAGAAATATGGGACTTGGCGCATGTGCATCGACTATCGGGATCTCAACAAAATTTCATTAAAGAAAAGATACCCTCTTCTATGGATTGATGAGCTCATCGACAAACTAAAAGGTGCTAAGTTCTTTATGAAACTCGACCTCAAGTTAGGATACCACTAGATTCCAATCAAGTCCACTGATGTATGGAAAACGGCTTTCAAAACCAAGGAAGGATTGTTTGAATGGTTAGTCATGCCTTTCAGCTTAGCCAATGTGTTGAAATATTGTAACTTCGAAGAATATTCTATATGTATCTTTTGTGGTCCCCGATGGTCCTACCGGGAGAACCACTTGTATTATCTTGTACCTCGATGCTTCTAATCGAAAGAACTAATAAGAGTCATGAGGTTGTCCCCTCTAATTGTAAACGTGGGTCATTAGCACCCCAGTGTGGTTACTTGAGCCTACATGTGTAACTCGAGCCTACATGATTAACTTGAGCCTACATGTCGGATGAGTTAATTGAAGTGAACGGATGAATATAAATAGAGGTGTAGCTCTCCTCATTTGAACACACACTCTCACTTGTGTAGCACATTAGTGGAGAAGAGAAGTAGCTGGATAAGGAGGAGGATCAGGCTTTGATCTCCTTGCTGGTTTTATCTTTTATCTTTTGGGGGCATCTATATTGAGGAAGCTTTTGCTGGGTTTTTCCCTTTAGGGTTTTCCCAGGATAAATCTTTGTGTTCCTTTTGTATGGTTGTGCTTTTCTATCTTTCAATGATCCTGTTTCTATGCTTTTGTTATGAAAATGTAATGAAATACTGATGTCTTAGCTAAGCATATGAAAAATTTAACACAATGCACCTGCAACCTTCATGAGATATATGGATGACCTTATACGACCTTTCATCGGTAAATGTGTCATTCCATATCTCGATGATATCTTGATTTTCAATCTATCATGGGAAGAAAATTTCAAGCAACTTCGGCAAGTTTTCGACACTCTCAAGCAACATCGGCTATATCTAAACATGGAAAAATGCTCATTTGCGATGACCAGCATCAAGTATTTGGGGTGTGTAACTGACTCTATAGGAATTCATGTCAACCCAAAAAAAGTATAGATCCTCAAAGATTAGCCCATTCCTCAAAACATTCATGAACTAAGAATTTTTCTTGGTTTGGCGAATTTCTATCGACAAATCATACTTGGATTCAGTCACGTCGCATGACCTTTGAATCTGTTGATGAAAGGAAATGGGAAAACTATCTTCAAATGGACACCGAAACAACAACAAGCTTTCTACTGCACCAGTACTTGTGTTACCTGATTTGCATAATCCCTTTGAGATTAAGACTGATGCATTGGACTATGCCCTCGACGCAGTGATCACTCAGTCGCATTTCATTTCAAGACTTTCAGAAACACAGTCATAAGGTAATCAATGTATGAAAAATAATTGTACGCCATTGTGCAAGCTCTTAAGCAATGGAGACACTACATTCTTGGCAGGGAAACTGTCATCCTCACTGACCATAAGCCTTTGCAGTTCGCTCCGACTCAATCAAAACTACAGACAACCCAACAAATCAAGTGGATTAATTTCCTGCAACAATTTCAGTTGGTAATTAAGTATCAAAAATTCAAATCCAATGTCGCAGCCGATTGTCTCAGCAGACCACCCATTACTCTACTATCTACAGTGATGAGTATGCAGGGTTATGACACCACTACTTGGTCACAATTGTATTTGGTAGACTGTGATTTTTCTATAATCTATCGATAGCTTCACACCGATAAGTTGTTGACTGTTGACTACTTCCTAAAGGACACCTTGTTATACAAGCTTAAACAACTTTGTGTACCGACCGATGAGCATCGACAGAAGCTCATATGGGACACGCACTATAGCAAGACTGCAGGACATTTTGGAGTCGCAAAAACACTTGTTATCCTCCAAAATTATTTCTATTGGCCTTCGCTTAAATCTGACATCAACAAGTACATTTGATTGTGTCTGGTTTCTGCCATTGCTAAATCGTTGAATCGATGACAAGGACTGTATACACCCCTTCCAGTTCCTAGTTGACCAGGGGAATCTATTTCTATGGACTACTTGACAGGATATCCTACTACCAAACATCTGCATGACGTGATACTAGTAGTAGTCGACTGATTTTCCAATATGGCTATACTCATGCCATGCAAGAAGGCTACGATGGCACAACAGACTACTCAGCTCTTCTTTGAACATGTGTGGAAACACTATGGCCTCCCTACAACCATTATTTCCGACAGAGATGTTTTATTTGTCAGCACCTTTTGGCAAACTCTCTGGAAACATCTCGACACGAGACTTTCTTTGTCGACAACCTTCCATCCGCAGAGACACAGACAAACAGAAGTTGTAAATTACTTAGTCATAGAATTGCTTCGCATGTACAACCACAAACATCGTCGAAAATGGGATGACATCCTTCAATACATACAACACAGCTACAATCATGCACAACACATCTCTATAGGAAAGAGTCCATTTGAGATATGTTACGGATTTCAACCCTTAGTGCCTATCGACTTAATTAGTTCCTCGACATAGTTGAATGACACTAAATTTGAAGGACGAGAAGTAGAGAAAGAATCGAAATTCATAGATCAAATATACAACATCCAGAAGCAAGCACAGGAGATGTTGCAACGAGCAAATGCAAAAGCTAAGGCCCGACATGACAAGCATCGTATTCCTCATTCATTCCAAATTGGGGATCAATTCTGGTTACATCTAAAGAAGGAGAGCTTCATGGGTCCATACAAAAAGATGAAACCCTTGCGATATGTTCCATACAGTATCCTTAAACAAATTGGAGAAAACGCTTTCAACTCGACATTCCTGCCTGCCTTGCCCTACATCCAGTTTTCAATGTAGATCTGCTTCGACCATACCATGCACCATTATTGGAACAGAATTACTTGCAGACAAGAGAACTCGAAGACATCCATCCATATGTTCATGAACCTCTTCTTTGTGACACCATTGTGGGATGACGCATACGCCTTACAAGGATGAACTCCATTCCCTTATTTCAAGTGGCTAAATATGGACAACTCCCCACGCAAGGAAAATGGTACTCTGCTAATGAAGTTGCTGACAATTTTCCTCACCTTAACGAATACACAATGGAGACCATTATTTCTTAAGGAAGGAGGAATGATCCAATCGACAACCGATGGGTCCACCTTTGGCAGGTTCACCTCCACAACCGACAACCGACAGGTTCACAACTGACATCATATCAACATGCTCTACGACGATTGAACTTCTAATCATTATAACTTCTAGTAACTGAAAGTAGCGGGTAGTCACCCAAGCGTCTCAGCATCCTCTATATAAGCATGTACATTATGTAATATAGACATCTTTCTAATAATCATCTGATTCCTCCATATTTCATGGAGCACAAGTAATAAATTGATTCAAATTCTTGCATTTTGTTTGTGTATATATTATTGTCGATCTAGTGTGTTTTCCTACTTTGTTGTATTTTTTTATATGCTTCCTCCATAACAGAAATCAACTCATTCAGTCAACTGTTGTCCCCAGCGTGCACCTAGGCACGACCTGGATCAAGGATGCTCACAAGAAAATGATGCATCAAAAATATCTTCGAGAATGCAAGCAGGAAATACAAACATGTATCTCCTC
The DNA here is from genome assembly GCA_001517045.1 of Pseudotsuga menziesii. NCBI lineage: Eukaryota > Viridiplantae > Streptophyta > Pinopsida > Pinales > Pinaceae > Pseudotsuga > Pseudotsuga menziesii. Next base: position 152,444 of record LPNX010068982.1, read on the forward strand.
ATCCAACAAGGGAATGAAATGACAATCAAACTAAAAGATCGATGTGAACACATCCAATGGCTCAACTCTCTGTCATTAGTAAAAGGGTGCAAGCATCCATACAAATATGTGGATTTCCTCCACAAAGGCCATCTTGTGCAAGATATATGTCTCAACAACTTCTCTTGGCAGTTGCTTGCTTAGCTACCTTCCACTAACCATGAGCAGAAATTTTTTCTGCATGAATACTCCATGTGTGACATGTACTCTTCCACCCAATCCATATGTGGATGAATGGCGTAAAATGGCAGAAATATGTTCCTATGCTTCCTCTCCATCCATGATTCTTCCTCGTCTACAGAAACCTTATGATCCCCCAAGCATGGAACTAGTGCACAACTCCAATGGCTGAACTCTCTGCCACCGGGTCCACTCAATGGGTGGAAGTGAATGAAGGAGGCATCAAAGAATGCAAGTGGATGCCTATGTTGCTACTGGGAAGGGAATGGTGTTATAGCGGATTTCACCACACTAGGTGAATCACACATTGTATGGCCTTCCCCTATCCCACTGCAGACTCATTATCCCCTATGGACCATTTGTTGTATTTTGATGTATCATTGACCATCCCTAAAAACATTAGAAAAATGATATACGCGGCCTTTTCCCCGATAACCGCGTACATACGCGGATATTCCCTCTATAGTCGTGTACATCGAGATGTGTGCATAATCCAAAACTGTTGGAGTGTTCCTTGACTTGAATCCGACTCATATGACTCCTGGCCTTCCATATGCCTTGAGATCGCACGGATTCGACCTTTCA
>LPNX010068982.1:165204-176583 GCA_001517045.1 Pseudotsuga menziesii
TTTCCCTCTATAGTCGCGTACATCGGGATGTGTGCATAATCCAAAACTGTTGGAGCGTTCCTTGACTTGAATCTGACTCATATGACTCCTGGACTTCCATATGCCTTGAGATCGCACGGATTCGACCTTTCAGTATCCATTTGAAAAGCTATATAAGGAACCATTGAGACATTGAAAGCATAAGAGAGAATTGAGAGTATCGAAACTATAGTCCATTGTTGCCAGAACTATGCTTGAGTCTGCATCCCTTTGTCCCTTTGGAGCACTGTTGTGTTCTTCCCAAGCTTGCCTTTATTAGTGAGCTTGCTATCGGAGTGATGGAGGATTGAGGTGGTGGAGGCCCAAGTGGGGGATTCAGTTTCTCCGGTTCGCAGACGTGCCGTCAGAGGTTGTCACTTGTAATCTCTGATTCATATTAATAGAAATATATTTTCCTGTCTAGTAATGTGTATTTGAATGAATGTTGCATCCATTGGAATATGTCAAATTCTTATACATTATTGATTATATATGCTAGAATAGATCTAACAACATGAAATATAGTATGCGTGTATTGTTTACTTGTTGTTGAGGACGTGCTATAACAATTCAAGCTGAAGATTGGAAATCTCAACGGGGATCTACTTCAACCGTCTGGAATAAGGTATGAGGTTCGATCCTTTAGTATTAGATATTTTTATTTCTATTGCATATTGGGAAAGATTGATTTCTGGAGTCTAGCTGTCTATTGTGGTACCCCAAGCCATAGGAATTTCTCTCCGTAACAGAATTGGCAACTCCGCTGGGGAGTTCCTAGTAATTGTCCTTTGGGGGTTGATCTCTTGGCATTCAATGTATTTGAATTTCTCTCTCTCTCTTGTTTCTGTGTCGGGTATGGGGGCATGTATGCCTGGTAGAGCCTAATTGGTGTGAATTTAGTCTCAGCCTGTCTGTTTGCCTGGAATTTTTGCATCTTTTTCTTCCTGTACGCAGGTTTGTTACTTACAGTCGCGTATACACGCGGTTTCCCCCGGGATTTCCACGTATACACGCGGGTTCACTGCGCACAGTCGCGTATACCCTGGTTTTTTACCTTTTTGTGGAAGATAGTGGATTGTTGGGTGAATGTTGTTATTTGCTGAGTCTCCTTTGGCACTGCCTGAGTCTGTTAATACCTCTGTTCTTGACCAAAAACGTTTTTTTTAGCCTAAATTTTTTCTTTTAGGAAATTTCTCCGAGCTAGGCATGATTCTCCAAGGAATAAGGGAACAAGCAGGATTACACATAGCCAGGGATGCACAAAACATAGCCAAGCCAACAGAGTTGGGTTTATCAGGCCATTAAGGAGTTGGAGAAGGCAAATAGCTAAGCTGGTGAGCTCATTACAGAGCCAAGGACACCTACACCAGAACTAGCCTGACCTCTAAGACACCCATCCACACCCAACACAAGGAATCAGTCCCTTCTCTGCTACACAGTCCCTCAGGCCCTGCATTCCCTTCCAGTGCTATTCAGGGGTGATGGAGAAGAAGGCCAGCCCTCTAGCTCTGTCGGTGTGGTTCCAGCCACCAGGTTTATCAAGCAAATCTAAGCCAACATCCCTGCTCCTCTCACAGTCCGAAGACCAACCATTGCACTCAGGCAACTCATTTAGCTGTCACAGCTTAAACAGGGAAAACGATTTCCTGAGTCGTTCTTGGCCCTATTGTGGCCAAAACGACTCTCAAGCGAATGACAACAATTCCCAAACGCAATAGCAACCCAAGTACAATAGGGGAAAATCAGCGGTCCCTTCAAGACAATGAAGCCACGGTGGGGCTTACACAGACCACGCGGTAAAAGAAATTAACATAATTCTGACCTGGGCATGAGTACAATCAACGCCAAACCCACAGTTCAGGTCGTGAGGCAAAGACACAGCTGCACCGTCCACCAATCCGCAGAAGAAAATCACGTGGATAAAACCCAGAAATTCCTGTGCGTGAGAGAAACAATCAGACCCCGTGAGGAATGAACAACTCTTCCTAGGCGCGTGGGTGAACAACAACAGCTGAGAGGACGCGAAATTTGATGTGCGTGAGTAACAGCAACAATTCCCTGCGTGAAGACGAGCAATAATGGCAAGGACGCGAATTTGGAGGGCGTGGGTGTTCTGCACAGGCGTGGGGTGAAGGAGAATGTCTGTGTGAAGGATTGATCGTCGTTTTTTTCCTTCCATTCAGAAGTCAACTATGGGTGGAGTGTGCTTGGAGGCATGGACTGACAGTCCTGCCACCCCACTCCCAAAATCAATAATTGCCATAACTTCCCTCAGCTACCAGCAAAAATTATTAACTGAAGGTGGTTGGAATAAAAATAATGAGAGAAGACACATGGGTATTTCCCTAAATGGCCCAAGGTTTAACAATTTTCCCCACACCTTATCCTGGAGAAAATCATGCCCCATTCGATTTAGTTGCCGCGACCGTAGCTGGTTGTGTTCATTTTAATTATAGATGCATATTTACATGATGGCAAACATAATATATGCCTCATGCCCTGATATACCACCGGTGACAAATTTAAATCCTAAACATAATGTGACCGATCAATGGTGGGGCCTTGGCCTTTAGCTCCACACCATGATCATTTACAATTTATACATCATATACATCTAATGCAACGGGGTCAAAACCGGGACATTACAAAATGCATCTCATGAGGTTCCTCCATATGATCAAGAATGCAATTAGCATTGTGAGGATGAATGAATGGTGTGTAGGATGGCAGGTGTGATCTTTGTGACTTCTCATGAAGTTGCTTTATCTCCATCTTGGACTTCTGGAGTGAACATTGAGTGCTCTTTAAGGAATATTGGGTGGTCGTCAAAGAATCATTGAGCCTATAAATATCCTTTTAATCCTTCAAGGATGCTCCATGCAACACCTCAACAAGCTCAAACAAATCATATCTATTATAAATCAAATGTAAGAAGTCACCTTGGATTGTGGACAATGCCTTCTGAATCTTCTCCTTGGCTTTAACAGAAGTTTGACCTTCCAATGAAGTAGTTATCCAACATTGATGTGAGACTGAAGCATGTGTTTCATGGAGAAGGTGTAAGGCCTCTTGAACCTTATTTTCATCCATATTCAAAGAGTGGAAAATGAGTGGGGTTCTTGAGGAAAAACATCCCCTTCTTCTTTACTACAATTACCTTGCAGTGACTTGCACTCCTCTTCATGAATCTTTGTTTTTGCTTTCCCGCCTGCAATACTAGATGGTTCATAGCTCTCCACAATGGTGATAGTGGGATTTGGTTGCTCACTCATTTCAAACCTCCCCTCATTGTGAAACAAGGAAATACAAGATCCAAATTTTTGCATCCCTTTGCGTGATTTCTTCCTCTGAATTCTCCAGTTCACACCCAACTGGTGTGGGCTTGTCTTCCACTTCATTATGAAGTTCAAATGATGATTTCAGATCTGATCTATGTTCGTATTTTGGCTCTGATCCGAAATATGCATTATCACCATTGAAAACATCATCATCCTTTGCAATGATTTTGAGATCACCAACAAAGAAACTAGAAGTGATTTTACCTCCCATACTACCAACAACTAGATGTTGAAGTGTTCGGTCTTCAATTGCACATGGTCCTTCTTCATATTCTTCTTGGATTAATGGGGTACAAGAAGGATCTTCCTGGTCATATTTTCTCAAGATACTTGAGGTTCCTCCATATTGAATGGTACTATGATCATCACTTGTGAATATTCTTCTTAAAGAGAAACCAAAGAATCTTATAATGCTTGAAAATGTAGATGGATTTGTGGAATCTTCACCTTTGGTCTTGTCTTTTCCCTCTTTACTCAGAGAGGTGGAACAAGTTGGTTCCTCTATCGATTTTTTGGTGTTCTTTAAAGAATGCTCATAAATATTCTTGGTACAGAATCCATACTTGAAATAGATATATTCTTTTAAATAAATGTTTGCACAAATCTCCTTACCCAAAGCTAGATACTCTTGGTAGCAGTGCGGCATGTTTTCACATGCTTCTTTCACATTTATGAAGTTCTTATTAACCATTGAAAGTTTGGCCCTGAATTATTCTTTGTATGCTTGGATATATAAGTCATCATCATCTCTTGGTAGGCCTCCATAAATATAGGGGACTACTTCTTCTTCATATTACTTGCAGTACTCTTCATACTGCTCATCATAGTCATCATCAGAGTAGGACATGGCTGAAATTTTCTTCAAATTGAGAGATTTGTTTCCATAGGAATGGAGTAAAGTGATTTTGTACCACTATAATGAACCTAAGGTAGGAAATCAAGTTCATTAACTCTATTCAATTAGCTTCTAATAACTAGTTGACAGGTGGGCAACTTAAGCAAGTTACAGAGGGAATAGATTGGGACTTGGAGGTGAAACAAAAAGACAATGTAGGATACTGAATGTTCAGAACCCTAAACACCTATATGTTTGGATCTTTTCGGTTTTGAGCAACATCCAGGATAAAGTCTACTACCAGGATTTCGGGAGTCCCAACCGAGGCAAAATTAAATCTTAAAAAGAAATTCCAAGCAACCAATGGATAAGGGAGACTTAGGAGGGTTCTATAAATATTTTTAGGATTGTGAAATCAATGTTTTTAGTTTTATAATAGGTATTAAAAGTCACAATCAAAGCTAATGGTTGCAATAAGAAAACTAGTCACTAGGACTAGACAACAAGCTAGATTTATGTGATTTGCTAACACATGAAAGGGGACACTAAACTTCTATTTTAAACATTGAAAATATTAATAAACATGTTAATTAATGTTCATAACATAAAATAAAGTAAATGTACATGTTTATATAGACTAATTAACTTGAACTAGAAAACTAGTCAATTTTGCATTGAAATCTAGGCGGGGTGTGAGATATCTTTATGAAACATAAGTAAAAAATATTTGAATGTTGTATAATTTTTAGAGAAATTAAATTATATCATAATATATAAATGAGAGTCGAAATACATCTCACTAGAATCTTAGAGAGAGCCTCTCATAGTCAAAATATCAATAGTATGGCTTCGGGGCTAGGAAGCAAAGGAGAATTGAACCCTGAACCTCCCAAACTCTGCCATTTTACATTAGTACATGAAATATATAATAGGGATCAAAATTCCCATTACATTACTCCAAAAATTGTCACAATGTAATAGAATGGAGAGGAGGAAGGAAGAAGAGTGAATATCAATGATAGGAGGTTTCTAAACTCTACTGGATGATCTGGAAATTATCTAAAGAATACATCAGGACCTGAAAGAAAACTCCATTAATGGATGAACCAAATTCATGAACAATAAATAACAAGATTGGTAAGGTGCACATCTCCCAAAGCTAGTTGAGGCACATCACTCAACCATTGAGTAACGAAGCTCTCAAGACAAACTTCAAATGACCAAAAGTTGTGATAGTGATGTGCTATCATTTTTTTATATTATAATTAGGCTTAAATGTCTAATTTGGTTCAATAGTTGTCCCGCTTCACATTCCCAATGCGCCCTCATGAATGAATGGAGAAACTTTCCTACTTTCCTACTTTTTCCCTTGCATAGATTTTCATCTTTTTCGAAATTGCACCCCTATTTCTTTTGACTTACTTGTCGTTACTGCTTTAGAAACAAATCCCTCTTTCCTTTTTGATTGACTTGCCTCTTTCTCTTTTATAAATTGTGCTATCTGAAAATTTTCCTTCTTTATCCTGACAGCTTTTCTGCAGTTTCCTACCTTGTCCTAGCTTTTCTCTTATGACTAATTTGGCAGGATTCTATCTTCTTGCTTGGTTTCTTTTTGGAATTTTTCTTGATAATATTTAAGTTTCCTTTTCTGGTTGACAAATTATGGTCCACTTGGCCTCATGTTCCTTTATTGTCCCCTAGTGCATTACTTAGCATAAAAATTATTAAAAACATCATAATTATTAATTAAGATTTAGAAATTGCATCCTAGTATAGTATTTGCATATGTATGATTATTATTTTTCGCAAATAACCCCTCCTAGGCTAGAACCACTAGGGGTTAGGACACGCAACATTAATATGTCACTTGGGAGGGAAATTACAGCGGGAAACCTTGTGAGCAGAAATAGGTTGGGAGAGAGTTGTACAGGAAGGGATCGTGGGAGCCATTGTTAGTGTTCGATCTACAAATGTTGAACTCAATACACAAAATATCGAGGAGTCCCCCTAAATTGATAGGGAGGAGATACCTTGGATTCTATCTAATTTGAATCCTTGGTACAGAGCATATTATTTATCTTGATTATTAGTCTTTTTCCTGATCCCCCATGCATATTTTAGAACAATTAGTCCTTTGGGATCAAAGATCAGCCCCCCGCCTACTCCCCTTTCTTTGTTGTGTATTTAACCAATTTATGAAGTAATGAAAAATAATGAAGTGTGGTAGGCATTTCTTTTGAAATCTAATATGGTATTAGAGTTGTGCCTCTGAAAATTTAACAAAATATCCATTAGAAGCATTGATGTTTAATTTTTTGTACAAGGTACCCACACCCAATCATTGTTTCCGTCTCCGGAGAGACTCGGTTTGTGAGGAGAAGAGTACTTGGAAAGGGAAACCATATTCTTTCAATGATTTTGTCATTTTAGTCCTCTATCATCCATGGATTTTTCCATAATTCTTGGCAAATTTATCTAACATTGTGTACTAGCAATTGCCAATCAACACAAAAATAAACAGTCGTTGTAAGGATGCTCCAGCATCAGACTCCCATGGTTGGAAATTTAAGCATATTTCTTAATATGTAGGTGAAAATCATGTACACATTAGACATCCTCCTCTTCCCATATTTGTTGTTAATATCCACAGCATCTCCCTCATTCTTATACCCCACGATTGTACTACATATTCCCCACTCTTTTGATGTTTCTTCCTTTTCTTGTGAATCCATTACACAAGTTTGTTCTACCTCAATTTCTTTTACCCAAATGGTTCTTACTACCTTATTTTCCTCCCTTTTAGGAACCATTTTCGTTTCCCACTATACTAATTACACAAGTACTGTTAACCCAAAAAATCCCTCAATGAGCTCTACATGACCTACACCACCCAAAGACATCTACCTCGCTACCCTCATTTGACCCCCACGCCCTTGCAAAGGCTCAAAAACATGTAAAAGGGCTTAAAAACCCCTAAAAAGAGCCAAAATAGCTCTCATAGGAGCTAAAACCTCCAAAAAGGGGCTAAAGCCCCTCAAAGAAGCTTAAAATCCCCAAAGGAGCTAAGAATTGGGTGAAAGGGGCTTAAAGCCCAAAAAAGGGGCTAAAGCCCTGACCAAGGGCTTAAAACCTTAAATCTCTAGAAAAAAACTATAAATAGACAGGTGGGGGTCACTCTCAAAACACTCCTTCTCTCCCTATCATTATGCTGCCCATGTGAGTGCCTTGAGACCCTTTGCCTCTCAAGCCATTCACCCTCCCTCTTCTCCATTGCTACACAATCCAAGCTTCCATCCCATAGAGAGAGGTGCTTCCCCAAGCTAGGGCATGGTGGCCCATTTCCACCCAAACAGAAGGTATAACCATTAGTTTTTCATTGTTATTTTAGTTTTCTAGCTTGTTTTATTTGCATGATTGTTCTCTAATGGTTTGTTGCAGGTTTTCCCTTTGATTTCTTGCAGCTATAGTTGGTTTCCTAACCATTTCATGCAGGGTTTCATAGCTTAGTTCTGACATTGTTTTGCAGGTTCTCTTTCAACCAAATGGAACCCTACCCTTCCGTCCTATAAACGGATGGTAGTTTTAGCTTCTTGTAGCTAGGGTGAAAGCTCGACTACAGAACTGGAAACCATACCAAGTCGATCCCACAGGATCCCTGGATTTTCTTTTCAAGTTTCTGTTTTTTTTTGTTTTGTTAACCTAGTTCATTTTTTGTTAAATCTAGTTTATATCTACCTTTTTCTACATTTTAGTTCACAACAAAGCCTCCTTAAGGACAAACCAAGCCTGTTCAACCACAATACAAGTTACTATCAGCCATTCCCTACTCAGGTTAAAAAAAATTCCATTTTTCGAACCAGATCGCACGTATCGGGCTAAAAGGGGCGACCAGGTCATTCATTCAGGCCTGAAAGGTGTGAATTCCTCTCAAGAAGCAGATCCCTCATGTTTTCAGATTCTGAGCGACCCCCTCGCCTGATTTTGGGAAAATTTGGCGACCCCCTCGCCACATTTCCCCCGAAAAGGGCGATCTGTCTCTCAAATTCGGTTTTTTAAGTTATCTGGACTGTCAGTGCGGCTCAGTCGCCTCTGTCCAGTAATTTGTGTTCATTTCATACAATCTGTGTAAATCAATGATAAAATCAACTAGTTAATGGTATAATGAATCTATTTTAAAGGTTGAACAAATTACTGTAGGTTAGATTTTAGTTTTTAATTGGAAATTAACACCTTGCCTAGCCCTTCCTCCTCTACCTAGTCATCACCCTTCGAGGTATTTTGGGATAAGACAAAGGGTGAAGCTTGTGTAGTAATAAGCACTTCACTTTCATTTCTTGAGACCACTAAAAAAGGGTGACTTGGAAGGTAGAGGGGGTGGTAGGCCCAAGGGGCCTCACAGCGTTCGCGTCCTCCCTGTTGACCAACCTTGCACTTGGAGAGTGACCTAAGGATCTACGGATGAGCTTAGTCCCATTGTGTTGAGAGACCAACACTCTTTCCTGGTCGAAGAGGAATACAGGTGTAAGGTAATCACCTAGTAAGCCTACCATAGTTCAGATTCATGTATGGCATGTTTTAGAATTTTTGTTCACAATTTACTGGTTTCATAATAACTTACCCATGTTATAAATTCTGTAATACACCAGGAAATCTCTACGAAATATTCATAAACCATACAAACAGCCACCAAGTGTAACAAAAATACAATGGACATGCATACAAACCATACTAAATAAAACAACCAAACTCAGTTCATGATGCTGAGCCAGCCACTAAAATTTATTAATTTACACTAAGTCAAACACTTGGAGTCTTTGAGGACATAAGTCCATGACTGCCTTAACCATGGGAAGTACTTGGGATCAGCCTTGAAACTCATTGTGAGGAGTACCAGGGGAACCCCAAAGTAGTTGGCCACTGAGAGGAATTGCCAAGCGAAACGGGCAACGACCCCCACCAATTGACTAGCACTCCCGTGAGGAAAAAGCCAAGTGTTGTCTCCTGGCAGTCTTGGTGGCCAAGTGACCACCTAAAATCCAATAGGAAGCCACTGAAACCGGGGTCCAGAAATTCACTACCATATTTCACCACCTAATATACCAACCAGACACAATTGATCCCCCACGCTCTTCCTCACGCCTAAGAGGCGATCCACCACAGTTTAGGTCCTTGAACCAATACCATCAAGACCATTCTCGATGACCCTATACACCTTCAGAAGGCCTCATAGCCTCTGATTCATACTCAAAATCATATCAATCTGAGCCTGATCTACACACTGCACAATCTAGCCACATGGCTGGTGCAAACCCGGATCCATTTTTCAGCTTGGTGATTGGCAATGGACCCATGTCCATACCCCACGCCACCATCAACACCCCTGCTGGTGGTCCTAGCACTGTCATGTAAACTGTCATAAGTCAGATACCTCCACCCATACTTACCAGTCAAACTGTCCCACCTTTCATGCCTGGGGGCAGTGTCTCGTCCACTCACATTGTCCCACTTGGCATGCCTAGGGGCAGTGGCCCTTCCACCTACATTGTCCCTCCTGTCATACATGGGGGTGATGGCCCTTCCACTCACACTATGTCACTTACCATACCTAGGGGCAGTGGCCCGTCCACAACGGTGCCACAAGTACCCCCAGTCGTGCAGGTACATCATGTTCTTGCAAACCCCACCACCATTGCTAGTCCATCACACATCAACCTTGGGTCAAACCTTCTTTTCATGGCACGCCTCAACCTGCCTGATTTGGATAGGTTAACCAATGACCCCATCTTCCATCAAACCTTTTGGCCTCCCATGCCAACCAAACTCCCCTCAGACATCCCCAAGTTTGAAGGGAAGGTAGGGGAGTGCCCCCAAAACCATATCATGACATTTCACCTATGGTGCTCTTCAAATAGCATCATAGATGATTCAGTCAGACTCAGATTGTTTCAATGCACCCTCACAGGTGTTGCATCCAAGTGTTACATTGAGCTACCACAAGCCAACTACCCAAACTTCAACTCCTTGGCCTTTATGTTGCTGCAATATTTCCAGCTCCCTGTTAGATATGATGAAGGAGTGGAAATCTTGTTATCTTACCATCAAAACACTGCGACCCACATCACCAACCACATCCACGAGTGGAGGTGACATCGCAGTATGTGCAAGATCAAGTTTGATGACAGGATCTTCCTGGACTAGTTCTTGAAAACCTTGTTGCCACCTATAGCCAAGGACGTCGCCTCTGAACGTCCCCAAACAGAGGAAGAGGCCATCTTGAAGGCCCAGTAGTTTGACCTCATTTATGCACAGTCTGGATACCTCTACACTGTCATTCCATGTGCTCTCTGTGCATGCACCTCCTACCGGGATGCATCGAGGGCATCCCATGCCGTAGATGGCATCATAAGTTCTATCTCCCGCCAACCTCAGCACCATCTGACCCCCATTGTGATGCCACCGCGACGAAGCAACACCCCTAGTGTTTCCTACCCAAACCAAACTCTGGACTATGCAAGAATGATGTCCCAGTCCGGAGCTACGACCTCTTATGCACAAACTGGGCCATAGCAACAGACCCATGCACCTACTTGGCCACCACAACAGTATGTGGGACATGTTCCCATGTTTGTACCACCCCCAGCCCCCCCAGTCTACTATGCACCACCCATGCAAACCACCCAAACTCCCGCCCCAGCTCTTCCTGCTCCTTTGGGACAAGCGTTTGCACAGCAAAACCGTCCCAACCAGCCAGCCCCCAATAACCAACAAGGGCAAGCCAGAATTAACCGATCCCAAAACCAAGGCAACAATCAACCGCAGGGAGGCGGTCAATAACCAAACCCTCCCAACAATGACGGGGCAAACCGACCAACCCAAAATACTCAGCAACCAAACGCACCTAGACGCAATGCTCCATTGCGCACAAATCATCCATGCAAGTTGTGTGAGGTCTACGGACACTATACACACGAGTGCCCCTTCATGGGTCGTTCTAAGAAGGCCATTCACAATGAGGTTAAGCATGCTACCAATACGACAGCCCCATCTGAGCCCAACCCAGCACCACCAGGACCTCCACCCACAGTGCTCCAACATTAGAGGAAATTTGGGGTCTAAAATGGGCCTTATAAGAAAACGTGCCAAAATAAGTTTTTGTGAGTTGGAATTCAAGAACCAATAGAATTTCAA
>LPNX010068982.1:176857-227210 GCA_001517045.1 Pseudotsuga menziesii
ACCCATTACTAGTCTAAGGACTGGTAGCAACTGCACCCGCTCCCCAACCTAATCCCAACGCCCCAGGGGCACCTCCGACATCAGAAACAGGTGTTCACCACCTACTAGCCTAGACAATTGAAGAGGTCAATTTACAGACCAGACGAAATCAATACGAAACTAACACCGAACCCGATGACCCATCAGCGACGTCTATGTCCAAAACAACCAATACACCTCTTCATCTACCCCCTTTCCCTCTGCGCCCCCCCATACGGTGAGTTTCCAACAACGTCACGGCTAGAGCTGTTGTAAGCTACAACATCGTGGATGACTTGGCCCAAACATCTATGGCCATGTCCGCTCTCGAGGTACTTAAAACTTGCCCAACATAGCGAAAAGCCTTACTAGCCGCCCTTGGTGCTATAGACCCCTCTGACTCCAAGTTGATCACATTCGACACAGAGAACGGAGAACCATGGATGCCATCAACCATTGCCTTCCAAATCTTGGTATCCATTCAGAATTTGGTGATGCATCGGTGCATAGTGGATGAGGGGGCATCCATGTGCGTTATGTCTACCTTAGTCTGGTAGAAGCTTGGATCCCCAATTCTACAACCATCCTCTACTCCTCTGTGGGCTATGATGGCCACCCCACTAAAGCCCAAGGAGTCCTCCCACACATTCCCATCACATTAGTCGAGAAAACAGTATTGATTGACATAGAGGTTGTCAATGCTCAGTTGGACTATAACCTTCTCATCGAAAGAAGTTATATGTACGCCATGAGAGCTATAGCATCGACTGTTTTCCGTCTCATGATGTTCCCTCACGAAGGGAAAATCGTGACGGTTGACCAACTAACTTATCACGATCTACAAGGGCTAACTGCACCAGCCAATGTTATCCCTACGATCAATACCATCGATCCGTAAGGACTAACCACACCCGCCAATGTTATCCTTGAGGCCAACACCATGGTTGACAACATACCATCCTCCCCATTGTTGAATGTGGGCCCTGGGTTGATTGTCGATACCATAATGACACCTTCCTTCCCCTTAGTGTCACCACCACCGACACCAAATGAGACTACGAATTTGTGCATGATCTCATCCAGCACTGTTGCACCCAAACATCAATCGCAGTCGCAGCCCCAATCGCAACCACAACACCATCCGCAGCCACAACATCAGCAGCAGCCGCAACATCATCCGCAGCAGCTACAACCATAACCCCATCCCCACATGCAACCATCAGGGAGTCATCTAGGCTCCTCCCCAGTTCACACAATTCCCTTCTTATTTCCCCCGTCGGGTGTCATGAGTAAGCCAGTAATGGCTACCTTAAACTTACCCAATTTCACATTGGGGATTCCCATGTGGTACCTCGATCCACTGGCCCATCCTTCGATGCCCCAGGTAGTCTTAACACCTGTGCAACCCATTGCGGTCAAATCTCATCCTCCACACGGCCCACAAAAACCAACCACTGCACCCGCACCCACACTGCCCCACCCCAAAAGGGCCAGGGGCAAAAACGCGAAAGCTACCACTGAACCTCGACAAACCCCACCTTACGTCGTCTATCAAGAACAGGGCCATCCAACTCAAAACTGCCCTGAGATTCCTATAATCCGCGTGCACTTGGATGCCATGGATACAATAGAAAACCTCCTCATGGTTAAGCTCCCAAGTGAGCCAGTAGTGAGAAACAAGTCATTGAGAACAAACAATGCTTGCGCCCTTTGCGGATTTTATGGACACTATTCTCACCACTTCCAGGACTTGTCCGAGTTTCGAACAGCCTTAGCCAACCTTCGACAACATTCCCTTGAGTCTGATATCACTCTGATCAAAGAAGTCCACCCCCACCTCCTTCTTCAGACACCATGTCCATTTACATGATGTCCAGTTCCATAGACCCTCTTATCTCCACCATTACCGACGGTCCATCAGGCCTATCTCTTCATTGCTTCCGCAACGATGAGGAGATACTTGAAGCCTTAACTGCCCTAGAATACCCATGGGACAACATGCACCATCGCTCGTTCTTCCTCCCCAAAGAACTTGTATCACAGTCTGACCAGTTTTTCATGGAAACAAAAGTTTTCATTCATGGGAAAGTCAACTAGTTCAAGAATCCCATCCCGACACCAGATGCCTTCGAAGAAGGGAACATGACCAACATCTCGCCAACCATGAAAATCAACATCTCAACCAATCCTGAGGTTGCTGAGGAAATCATTCTGGGGGCATCTTGCTCCTCGAAAGAAATCGCTTTCTACAAAGCGCTCTTCCAAGAATTTCGTGACATCTTTGCCTAGTCCTACACTGAAATGCCTAGGTTGGATCCATCCATTGTGGAACACCACATCAACACATGGCCTGATGTGGCCCCCGTACGCCAAAAGAAACGACCAATCCATCCCTCCAAAGTTGCTGCGGTCAAAGCTAAAATCGAGAAGTTGCGCACAGCTTGCTTCATTTACCCCTTTGCATACACCACTTGGGTTTCAAATCCTATTCCCGTGAATAAAAAATAGGGTACCATCCATGTTTGCACAGACTTGCGCGATCTGAATTGGGTGTGTCCCAAAGACAACTTCCCAACACCCTTCATCGATCAGATCATCGATGTGTGCGCCTGACATGAGGTCTTTTCCTTCATGGATGACTTTTCTGGATATAACTAAATCCAAATCCGGAAAGAAGATCGTTACAAGACTGCATTCACAACCCCGTGGGGCACATTTGCATATCGAGTAATGCCCTTTGGTCTGAAGAACATTAGAGCCACCTTCCAGCGTGCCATGACATATTGTTTCCATGATTTAATCCATATCATATTGGTCTACCTAGACAACCTTACCACTCGATCACCAAAACGAGCGCAATATATAGACGACTTGCGGCAAGTCTTTTTGAGATGCCACAAGTACAAAATTCACTTAAATCCCCTAAAGTGTGTTTTTTGTGTCCCAGCAGGACGTTTGCTCAGGTTCATCATATCCCACGAAGGGATAACAGTGGACCCCCTCAAAGTTCGAGCTATCCTTGATCTTCCCCCACCACAAACTCGGCACCAACTGCAGAGCCTCCAAGGCAAGGCCAACTTCCTTCGCTGCTTTGTACCAGAGTATGCAACAAAATCCCACGGATTCATATGCCTACTTCACACAAAAATCCCCTTTGTTTAGGATCAGCAAGCACAGGAATCGTTTGATGCACTCAAACAAGCCCTGGCTTCTGCACCATTGCTCTTGGCACCAAACTTCACCCGAGACTTCATTCTTTATGTGTCAGCCTCGAAGAATGCCATTGTTAGAGTCCTGGTCCAAGAAGATGATGCTCGCCAGGAGCACGTGATTTATTACGTCAGCCAGAGGCTGACAGGTCCCCCATTACGATATTCACCTGAGGAGAAACTGGCTCGTTGTCATTTTCTCGGCTCAGACTCTTGCGCCACTACATCATTGCAAACCATACTCATGCAGTGGTTTATTCCAACCCAATGCGATACCTCTTAAGCCATCGCCTTCTACAAGGCCATGGGGCCAAATGGGTAGTCATCCTCCAAGAATTCGACTTAGAGTTTGTTGCTCCAAAAAGCACAAAGGCACTCGCCCTAGTTGCACTCATTACAAATCTACACCCATTGACCACGTCGCCACCACCCAAGGATGACCTCCCTGATGATTTTCTATTCGTCATACCCACGGAGGACCCATGGTATGGGGACATCCTTCTATATTTCCTCACACAGAAGTTCGCAGCCCACTTAAACCATGAGGATAGGCGACGCATCCGAAATCAAGCCGCTCGCCACCTTCTAATTAGAGATGATATATATCATCGAGGCATTGATACCATCCCACGTCGTTGCCTCACCCGCGATGAGGACGAGACAATCCTTAACACCTTTCACAGTGGAGCCTGCAAAGGCCACCTTTCAGGTTTGGAAACCGCCCAGAAGATTCTACGTGCTAGCTACTTTTGGCCTTCCATCTTCACTAATTGCATAGAGGCAGTCAAACACTATCGTAGTTGTCAGCTCTATGCCCCAAAGGCAAGAACCCCCCCTACACCATTACACCCCATAGTCACAGTCGGTCCTTTCTGCAAATGGGCAACCGACTTCATGACAATCAACCCTGCCTCGGCCAACGACCATAAATACATCATTATGGTTGTTGATTACTTCACTAAGTGGGCCGAGGCGATGCCCACATTCGATTGCAAAAGTGAAATGGCGGTGCGTTTCTTCTTTAACTGTAACGTCCCCGACCCTCCGACTGGGCAAGAGGACGCTACTAAACACCAGACATCCAGGCAACTGGCCCCATGGAGTTTTACATAACTAAAAACTGACAACTAAAATGCTTTGATGCAAAACATGCAGAGATGCATAATTATTAAGCATACAGCGGAAGCAAAACCATATATTCAAGCATTCAACAAGTTCATCATAATTCATTAGACATCAATATAACTGTAGAGATGGAATAGTCAAGATTACTTATCTTATGCAGTATTCGTCCCGCAACCAACTACGTCGCTGCAATGTTCCACCCAACCATAGGCCAGTGTGCTCCTTAATCTCTCAGCAACACTGCCACCCCCGAGCTGGGCATGATTTCCCAAGGAATAAGGAACGAGCAGGCTTACCCATAGCCAAGAATACACAAATCAGCAAGTCAACATAGTTGGGTTTATCAGGCCATCAACAATCAGCCAAGCCAACATAGTCCGAAGACCAACCACTGCATACACGCAGCAAAACAAACGGTTCATAGCTTGGGCGGGGAAATCCGATTCTTGAGTCGTTCTTGGCCCTATCGTGGCCAAAACGTCTCAATAATAGCCACAGCAACCCAAAATAAAAAAAGAACCCACGTCAAACCACAAATTGTGGGGAATACAGTAGCCCCAATCTCAACATTGAAACAACGAAAATACACAGCCCGAAATAGAAGAGGTGATCAGACTTTCAGCCTGGGCAGGGAAAACATATACTTAGACCACAAAATCAATATGGAAACACACCCCCACAACAGAAATCATGAATGGCTACTTCACAGGGACATCTTGGATGGCAGAAAACGGCTCACTAAGAATCCACCACAGCCCAAAACGTAATTGAACACCACTTCCAACAAAAACGTAGGGAAGATAACAGCCCTGGTCTCACAATGAAACAGTGAGAAAATTACACAATCCGAAAATGGGAGAGAGGTCAGACTCTCAGCATGGACAGGAGGAAAACATACACAGGAAGATCGTGGTTGACTGAGAACGGTTTCTCCAGCTCTCTACGTGGGGAAAACGATGAAGAATCCTGTGCGTGAGAAGGTGAGGCCGTGAGAGAACCCCCGTATGCGTGAGGATGAGCAAGACCAAAAAATGGAAGAATGGAGAATGGAATCATCCTCCTCCCCTGCTTTCTGCGTGAGGGAATGAGCCTGCTAGTGGAGTGTGCGTGTGGGCAAGGGATGACAGTCTTGCCACACAGCAATGCCCAGCAATAACTATCCCAACTAATCAACGGAAGTTTTAATGTGGTAGTTGACTGATGAGACAAGGAAAGATGAGTGAGTCAAAAGGGTGGGTGACAACTAAATGGGTTTAACAGCTGACACATGGCTTTTCCCCATTGGCCCAATGTTTAATAACTCCCCCTCCTTATCCTTAGGAAACTCATGCCCTTTTCATCACGGTTGCATTGACGTAGCTGGTTGGGTCCATTTTAATTAAAATTGCATAGTTACATGATGCCACAACTATAAGGTGTTATATAGCACGATATACCATCGGAAACAATCCCAATCATCGAAACATAACACAACCAAATCAATGGTGGGGATTTTTCCTTTAGCTCCACACCACGATTAATTACAATATATACATCATGTACCTTTTAATGCAAATGGGGTCAAAATCGGGGTGTTACATTAACCATGTTATTCCACGATTTGGTGTTCCCAGACAGTTGGTCTCAGACCATGGTAAACACTTTAAAGACGTTGTTTGGACTGAACTTTCAACCATGTTAAAATTTGAACACCAGTACGCATCTTCCTACTACCCCCAGGGCAACAGCCAAGTTGAAGCAGTCAACAAAATCATTAAAACAATGCTCCAAAGGATGGTAGGAAACCATAAAACCAACTGGCATCACATGTGGTTTTCCGCCCTATGGGCTTATCGCACATCCACAAAAACCACAATTGGTTTCACCCCTTTCCGTCTAGTACATGGCGTTGAATCAGTACTCCCTATAGAGTTCCAGATCCCATCACTCCGCCTCACGGTAGAACTCCTCCCTGATACTTTGCCTTTGGAGGAAAGACTCCTCCAACTTGAGCAAACCATAGAAGACCGTCGAGCTGCCCTCCAAGCCAGTGAAGCAGTGAAAGCACGATCAAAGGCCCATTATGACTCACATGTCCACCCTCAAACCTTCAACGAAGACGGCATGGTTCTAGTCGATGACCAACCCAATGATAAGTTAGGCAAAGGCAATTTCGAGTCAATGTGGTATGGCCCATATGTCATCCACCGTTGCCTCGGAAAAGGGTCATACACCCTTATTAACTCTGATGGACAACTCTTGGAGAACCCCTGTAACAAGCTCTACCTAAAGAGATTTTACGCTTAACATCACCAATGAGTCACTTCGTTTTCCTTTTTTGTTTTACTACATTTTTACCAAAAATCAAAGACCCCCATTCAGGGGCAACACCATTAGCTGCTAATCCAAAGTCACCCGAAGCCTGTTCGAGACACCTCTCACTTCCAAGCTCAAATTTTTGTCTTCTATCTTTTAATGAGACCATCATCTCATGTTTAACAAGAAATTTTCAGGGCTACTTCCTGGAAGTTACCTCGGTTTACGTACCACACTGTGATGTAAGTGTCTCCGGACTTGTACTTACATCACACCCGCCTACCGCAACTCATGTGGGACTCCGGACCATCTCCCTGGAAGGCACGTCATTTTATTTCAGCATATAATTGTCAAATCCACCCACCGCACCTTACGCAGGTCTCCGGACCACCACCCGGAGGACAGATCATTTCTTTTGCATGCATTTGGCATATAACTACCTCCAGCCTTGCACTCACATCACATGTAGGCCAGTCCGTTCAAAACTCTCTTGACCTCTGTCCCAGAGCCACCTCGGTTTGCGTGCCACTACCGCACTGCCTCGCGTGCCTCTGCCGCGATCTATCCCGTGCATGTATTGGTCTGTTCAAGAGCCACCTGCTCCATCCATACTGCATGGATGACCTTTGGACAACTGTCCATTGTCCCGGCATAGGGGTGTTAATGTAATTATAACTTTGGAATGTATTCACTTGTATTTCTTATGTATTATAACCCGATGTTTATTCCGAGATGTATTTCTAATGTACTTAAGTCATGTCATGCCCCGATGTTCCTATCGGGAGTTTCTATAATGTAAACAAGTCATGTCAAGTCAAGGTGGGTAACCCTCCTATTGTCTAAGGGTTAAAGTCCCCGCAGTTCTAGGGCATTAGGGTTATTAGACTCACCTAGTGAAGTCGGCCCTAGTTGGGTTTGGTCAAGTCGGGAATTAGTATAAATAGAGAGCTAGCCTCTCTATTTATCACACACTCACTCACACTCATTTGTAGCACATAGCTGAGGAAGAGGAAGACACTAGGGCAAGGAAGAAAGAAGGTTACTGTTGTCGGGAGATCATCTTATTGTTTTGGGTTTTACTTTGGTGTTGCTTCTATCTCTGAAGAAGTTGCAAGGTTTTCTCCTTTATGGTTTCCCCGAGGAAAAACACTGTGTTCATTGTCTCTTGTGTTTGATTGTTGTGCTTGTTATTCTCTCAGTTAAAGATCCTAATGTAATGCTAGCTTAATGTTAAAAATCTAACAAGGGGCACCTTCAGTGCCCCCTGGATCGGTTGACCATACTGGAGTTTCTTTTAAGCTCTTTTCTGACTCCTAAAAGAATGAAACGATTGCCAAGCGCAGCCGCTTCCTTTCTCTCTCGCTAAAGTATAAGAAAGGGCGTCTACATCGTCTCATTTATCTCCTTTTACATACTATGTAGAC
This sequence comes from Pseudotsuga menziesii, assembly GCA_001517045.1. Taxonomy (NCBI): domain Eukaryota; kingdom Viridiplantae; phylum Streptophyta; class Pinopsida; order Pinales; family Pinaceae; genus Pseudotsuga; species Pseudotsuga menziesii. The sequence goes on from LPNX010068982.1 coordinate 184,929, forward strand.
TACCATTTGAAAAGGACCACCTTGGCACATTCAAGCCAAGACTATTCCCCTCTGCATCCTTTTATACTTTCTTGGGCAGAGGGGCCGAACTTTACGAAAAAGCTCACCATGGGTTGTCATTAAGCTCTTTTCCAGCCTTCTCACCAAGAAAATATAGTCGAGCAAACTTGGTTTCGTTCATGCTCGTAAAAGTATCTGAATGACCATCCAGTCAGTACAGGTTTAACCTTTTCCTGCTTGATTGGACTACCAACAGTAAAGAAGTCGCCCATCCCCCAAAGGATGGGCAAGCTCTCCTATGTATACTTTTATCCTTTTTCGGGCACAAGAGACTACCAACGAAAAAGAGCCCCAAGTGGAGTCTTCTTCATGCTTTCAGACTCTCTAAAATTGAAATCACCATCGAGCATTTACTTTCTTGGGCACGCTAAAAATCCACGAGATCGTACCACAATGGTGTCTTTAGACACCACCCCACATATAACAATTTGGCATCATTCCCACTTTGGGTCGCCTTTGCTCAGAGTACTCTACGATGTGTCTTCCTTGGATCCCATCAATACCATAAGTATCTACCTTCCCCAAGTATTTCCCATCTGTAGTTACATTCTCGGTATTACAGCTATGATCCCTTTCCCATGAGTCAGTTTCATTTGTTGCCTGATCCACCCTGTCATCATACTCTAAGCAAAGGAAGTTTGAGTCCACCATGATTCCCTGCCCCTATTCAAATCCTCCCCCCCCCCACCATTCAGTGGGCCAGTCCTCAAATTGTCTCACATATTTCGATTATCTCCCTCACGCTTCTGGTCAAGGAAACACCATTGCCTTGGCCAGTTGCAAGTCTCCCTCTGTCAATGACAACACACATATTCCAGAGGATAGACCCAGAGGTCCCTATATCCTGGTTTCATTAACCTCATTGATGAGTTCCTTAGACCACTTGAGAGGAGTCCTTAGTGCCTCTCAGGATGGTTGTTTCTCATGTCCTCGAATCCAGCTACATCATCGCACCGTTGAGATTCGTACAGGGTAATGGTCCAGTGCAGTATTTGTTCGAAGACCTCAAATGTCACCTGACTCTAACACATTGATGAGTCTATTTGAGGGATCCCAACAGGTTCATGTCCCTTGTGATTTCCGGGTTGCGTTGGAGACAGTGTTCAGAAGCCCCAACAGTGCTTCTATATAGATTTATGATTGATGCAGCATATTGGTACCATAGAGACTCTGACTCTCCGTCATTGGGTCCCTACAACTATGTACCATTTCATCTCCAGCATGCCATCAGTCATGAAGATATAGCATTCCATGAGAATTCCATGGGTCCAATGTAGCAGTTCTTCAGATCAGTATTGTATTCAGCCTCTTCTTGAGGCTACCACTATGTATCATCAGTTGTACATGATCGGCTCTTGCATTATAGAGCTTAGATCACATTATTCTTTTGACATCATTACAAGCATGGGGATGCCCACCTCGTCCATATACATGTCGCACATTATTTGTATCTCACCCATTGATGGGAACCATATTAATATAAAAACCAAAAGCCACCATGCCCCAGCCCAGGAAGCACCACCTCTCCCCAGAAAATCCTACGATGTCCATCGATCATACGATGAGCTCCTGCCCTCACACATCAGGGGGCAATCTGTTAACCCAAAAAATCCCTCAATGAGCTCTACATGACCTACACCACCTAAAGGCATCTACCTCGCTACCCTCATTTGACCCCCACACCCTTGCAAAGGCTCAAAAACATGTAAAAGGGCTTAAAAACCCCTAAAAAGAGCCAAAATAGCTCTCATAGGAGCTAAAACCTCCAAAAAGGGGCTAAAACCCCTCAAAGGAGCTAAGAATTGGGCAAAAGGGGCTTAAAGCCCAAAAAAGGGGCTAAAGCCCTGACCAAGGGCATAAAACCCTAAATCTCTAGAAAAAAACTATAAATATAGGGGTGGGGGTCACTCTCAAAACACTCCTCTCCCTATCATTATGCTGCCCATGTGAGTGCCTTGAGTCACCCTCCCTCTTCTCCATTGCTCCACAAGCCAAGCTTCCATCCCATAAAGAGAGGTGCTTCCCCAAGGTAGGGCATGGTGGCCCATTTCCACCCAAATAGAAGGTATAACCATTAGTTTTTCATTATTATTTTAGTTTGCTAGCTTGTTTTATTTACAGGATTGTTCGCTAATGGTTTGTTGCAAGTTTTCCCTTTGATTTCTTGCAGCCATAGCTAGTTTCCTAACCATTTCATACAGGGTTTCATAGCTTAGTTCTGACATTGTTTTGCAGGTTCTCTTTCAACCAACTAGAACCCTACCCTTCTGTCCTATAGACGAAAGGTAGTTGTTCCTGCCTGTAGCTAGGGTGAAATCCCCACTACAAGTACAGTATTATCTTCAATGTCAGCATTACCTTCAGTCGTCCTCCTCTTGGCCACAACTCCCACCTTCTTTGCTACATTTTCTACAAACATACAACCATTCAAAATATTACAAGAAAGATAATTTCCCATATGCTCCTCTTCCAAAAGTGTTTTTGTAGCACTTAAGTTCTACTCTTTATTCTCTTCAACCTATTGATGCACATGCTTTTGTTTCTCCACTCCTTTCACATATGACACGATGTCCCCTTTCCATCCTTCTCTACTTCATCATTGAGAGGATGTAATTTGAATTTCTTTCCATATTTTTCAAATTGATAGGTGTTCATCCTCCTATGATGCATCATCCTCCTATCAAATTGTCATGGCCTCCTCAACAATATGTGACATGCATCCATGGGAAAAACATCAAATAGGATGTTATCCTTATAGTCCCCAATATTAAAACTAACCAAGAATTACGTGTTCACAATGAATCTATGCCCATATTATAACCATGACACCCTTTGTGCCTTTGTATGAGGTGTGCACTTCAAAATTAATTTTTGAACAACTTTAGTAGATACCAAATTCTCAGAACTACCACCATCAATAACCAAATCACAAAACTTACCTTATATTTTTTATTTTGTTCTAAAAAGTATAATCCTTCATTCTAGTTCTCTCTCAACCTATTCCTTAAATTGCAATAGTATCTTCCTCATCATCAAATTTTCACCTTACTCTTGAAGCAATTCAATCACCTCACTTTCTACTATTGTTGGTTTTGTTTCAACAAGATGTGTTCTCCCTTCTTGTATTCTTCAATCCTTCACAATTTATGGACATTCAAATTCCATATGGCCTTGCATTCCACATCTAAAACAAATTCCATCAAATTTGTTTCCTCTACCTCTACCTCTTGCTAGTCAAACTTGTCCTCTCTCAATATCAAATCTTCTTCCAATAGGATCATTCGCAATATTGGGACTACTTTCTCCTTCTTCAACTACTTTTCTTTCTATCGCACTCAATGATATCCTGGAGCTTTCTTCACATTGTATTATTTCCTTAAAAAACTCTCCTCAATTCTCAAAGTTGCATGATAAGCCTTCACCACTGAATGAAAAATCAAAACATTAAAATCGTCTTGAATGCTATAACTTAAGCCCTTCACATACTTGGAAATGGGTTTTGGACTCTCTTCATTATGTGCAAAACTTATAGAAAGCATGTGAAATTCCTTTGTGTACTCCGTTACTAACATCTTCAGCTGCTTCAAATGCTGCAACCTTCTCAATAGATTTAAAGCATAATCTACAGGCAAAAAAATACATTTCAACTATGACATGATTCTATCATAGGTTTCAATCTTCCCTCTACCATTACATTCTCTACTCATTAGCAACTTATCCCACCATAAAGAAGCATCGCTTTTCAATTTTGTTCTAGCAAGCCTAACTCTCATTGGATCTCTAATATACTCAAATTCAAATAAATTTTCCATTTTCCCTATCCAATCTATCATTTCCTCGAGATTTAAACTTCCAGAATATGCATGAGTATCAATTTTAGATTTATCCCCAATACCAGTGATGGCTCTTATTATTCTATATTCCACTTTCATGTTCTCCTCTGTTTCGTCTCTCATGGCCTTTGATTCTAAGTCATCATCATTGTTTTCTTGTACCACATGGGCAATACCTCTCTTATCGGTTGTCTCCATGGAATCCATTACGACCATCATTGTCCTCACCATTGTTGCAATCTCATTCATATCTTCTACAGCCTCTGGTCTTCTAGGTATTCCATGACCCCTTCCTCTATTTTCCACCAATCGGATTTTTATCTGCGCTCTCTTTTTGCATGCTCCCCACTTCAACACCATCTACAAATTACTCAATATACAACCACTATTTCTCTGATCCTCCCCACCACTAATTCAACCATCTCTGATACAACTTGATGTAGAGATAGAAACTCAAAGAACTTTGTACATGAAGATGCACAAAAAAACTATCCACACACTGGAGTATAATTAAAAAAAATGCAGATAGACATCAATAGTATAATTTAAAAACCACGCATTAATCACACAACAGCGCAATTTTACAATATTTATTTATTGAATATGGACTACTCCCAAATTACATTTAATTGGGCCACTCTCTGGAACCTTTAGAACTCCATGCTTCCCTCACCTCTATAGCTTAAACCTGAGAACTTGCAACCTCCTCTCTTCTATGTTTTGTCCTTCATCACATTAAAGAGTGTACATAAATAGAAGTGTTGGAAGGAATACAAAGCAATTCAACTACCAACTATTCAGTTCAAATTTGGGAATTTGGGGTAAGAATTCGTTTCACATTCTTGGTTTTATTATTTTAGGGTATGCATTAGAGATAATTTAGATATTAAATACCACAACTATTTCATGTACATAAATAACTATATTTAAAATATGTATCCTCATCAAATACTTTAGTTGTATGCAATTGTCCTATTCCTGTAGTTGTTGGCCATGAAACTTTTAGTTGATATAGAAGCCCCTAAGAATATATAGCATCATGGTTGTAGAAACTGATGCGGGGATTTCTGAAGGCTGATAATAAAAAAATGAATGATGCAAGTATTCTCGGGGGTCATAACTTTTGACTCGATTATCCATTTGGGCTCAAATTTAACAAGAAGTTGTGTTTCAAAGTGTTCACTGCATTAACCGATTAGATCCTTTTGATAGGAGTTTTTTTCGACACCTTTATGGGGCCAAATTCCTTCATATAAGGCCTCAAGTTGGGGTTTTAGTGTTTTTGTGGATTTTTTTAATTTTATAATTAACAGTTATCTCTTAGTTTATGCACCTAATTAGAAAACCGAGTAGACAATTAGTGTCACTCTAGTTATCTTTTAGTTAGTGTTCAATTCTAGAGTCTTGCGAGAATTTTATCAAATTAGCAATTTTTGAAAATCTCAAATTTCATAAAATCTCATATAGTAGTTAACAAGGGTTGGACCTTCATTGTAATAGTTAGGATGGAGAATGATTAAAATATAGTTATTTTTCCCACTCTCATGTGTTTGCATGGTTTTTAAATCTTGTGAATGAATCAAAGTTTATTGGCTACATCATCAACCCATAAAATGTAAAAGATATTAAGGGATCAACAATTAACTACTAAAAGAAAGTAAATGTCCAGGATAATATTATGCACCAAAGGTGCTCCTGCATCAAACAATGTCTCAATTGAATAGTCTTGGACTTTACATGATATAGAATCATATCATACTTAGCATTGATGTGCTTAGTTCAATCATGAAATCTTGGATTCTTGGACAACTTTATTACAAAACTGCTAACAACCAGAAGAGGAGTAGAATCCATATGTTTCTCTTGCAAATATTCAAGTAACTTCTTGAGCCATATAATATCCTTTGTTCCTTCTGTTATAGCCACATATTATGCCTTTGTTATGGAATCTATTGGAATAAATTGTTTGTGTGATGATCTCTAGGAGATAATAATTGATCAAAGATACATGTGGTATCCTGAAGTAAACACTACATTCTCTGTATCGTCATCAAAGTCTAAATCAGAATATCTAATCAGTTTGAAGTCATCTACCTTAGAATATTTGAGTCCAAAATATTGATTCATATTCAAGTATATTAGAACTCTTTTTGCAGCAGACTTGTGTGCTTCATAGGGTTTCTGCATGAACCTAAAAAAGATCCAAACAACAAATGAAATATTTGGTCTAGTGGTGGTAAGGTATATAAGAGTCCCCACAAGTTTTTTGTACTTGGTTGCATCCTCAAATTAATTTCCTTCTTTTGATTTGAGCTTCAAATTAAGCTCCATTAGAGGAGAGAGAGGGTTACACTCTATCATGCCAAGCCTATTCAACAACTCTCCCATGTACTTCTTCTAGAAGATGAATACGTACTTTGGATTCTGAGTCACTTCAGTGCTTTGTTTATGGATGCAATGTACATTTCATTGTTCTCAATCATTAATAGATTGAATCTACATACAGTACACAACATAAATGGACCTTATAATTTTATTGACAAACAATGTTGCATAATTAAGGTTAAAGGATTTGAAATTCAATTTCAGATTATGCTCAGTTCTCTTTATGTACCATGCACAAGGTGCTTGTGTCAGACAATACAAAGACTTAATGAGTTTGCATACCTTTAGTTATTTCCCTTCACAACAAAAGCTTTCGGTTGAGACATAAAGACATTCTCTTTTAAGTTTTCATTCAATAAAGCAATCTTCACATAAATTTGATGGACTCCATACCCATTATGTGCATCCAAAGCCAATAGAGTATGAACGGTAACACACTTTGTTGTAGGGGAGGGAAATCTCCTCGAAGTCAATGCCTTGTTTATGTGAAAAACATTTTTCCACAAGCCTTTCCTTATGCTTGTCAAGTGAGCCATCTGATTTGTACTTGTTATTGTAGACCCACTTGTAACCAATTAGTTTGGTTCCAAATGGAGTATCTACCAAATCCCATGTCCCATTCTTGATGAGGGAATTATATTCATTATGCATGGATTATTTCCATTCATCATTAGAAGCTACTTATTCAAAGGAATTTGGTCAAGGCTAGCAGGTAAATTCAATTCATAATAATACTAAAGATCCATATCATTTGTATCACCTAAATTTGAATAATCTACATCACCTCCATCTTCTTGTCTTATTGGACTTCTGGTTCATGTATTTCCAGCATCATCAAGATGAACACTTTCAAGTGTCTTCATGACCCACTTTGGAATTTTCTATGAGGGTTCAGGTTTCTCAGCTGGAAGTGAGACTTTCTCTTCAAGATTCAATCTTCCAATCCTCTGAATCACATCATCCAATTGAACCTCTCATTCTTGTGAAGTGGTAGGAACTTCTTCTTGAGGGGTATATGGTGTTGCAAAAGGACATTCCAAAGATTTATCAAAGATAGAGATCTATTAACACAAAAAAATTGCTCAAATAGCTCTACATGGCCTAAACCACATACAAATATCTTTTTCCTACCTTTTTCCCCTCATTTTTGACCTCCACAACTATGGTGTAACCTTATTCTCTCTCAAAAAGCTCAAAAATATCAAAAAGGTCCTAAAAACCCCACAAAAAGGGCTAAAAAGCTCATAAGAGAGCTAAAAAGCTCATAAAGGGGATAAAAACCCCAAAAGAACTAATAAACATAAAAAATGGCTTAAAACCCTAAATAGGGCTCAAACCCCTAATTAGGTCCAAAGGCCTAAAAGAGAGAAAATGACAAGAAAAAACTATAAAATAGTGTGGAGGTCTCCATCACAGATTCACTTATTCCTTCTGTCATTATTATATTTCCGTGAGTACGTTGAGAAGCCATCATTCTCAAAATACTCACATCATTTTCCAGTCATTCCATTGCCCCACTTCCTCCCATCTTGTATGTTGAGGCACCCTCCATACTAACAAGCCTGTTGAGAGGCGGTATCATTCCAAGTTAGGGAACGGTGGCCCATTTTCAAGGAAAACAGAAGGTATACCAGTCTCATTTTTGTTTATTTAGTTTAGTAGTTTTTTCTTATTATTTATTGTGTTACTAATATTTTAATTTTAGTTAGCTTTATTCCATTGAACTCTACCCTTCTGTCCCTTTGACGGAAGGGAGGTGATTTTGCACGTAGTTGGAGTGAAAACCCGGCTACAGTTTTGGCAACCATACTAGTTGATCCCACTAGATCGCTTGTTTTGTAGGTATTTTTGTTATTTTTCTCCACAAACGTCCATGATCGGACCCCCACGAGGCCAATTCAAGTCTGTACGACACCAGTTCCTATCCCTGTCGGCTTACTTTTAAAACAAATTCCAATTCCATCCCCAGTCGCTGCTTTCTGGCTAAAACCCACGGCCCAGTCATTGCTTTTGGGCCGAAACTCACGACCAAGATCATGACTTCAACATTGAAAGGCGCGACTTGCCTCCCAAGTCACAGTTGCGGCTGTTTTGTGCAGCAGAAATGACCGAGTCACTATTGTGTGGCCTATTTGTGCGACCCAGTCGCCGTGTCCAACAGTTACAAGCGACCTGTCTATTTCTAAGCCATTTTACTTATGTTTTGTCTGTTTGAGCAACCCAATTGCTATTGTATGAACTATTACATGCGAATTGTCTATTTCTTAATTAAATTCTGCAGTTTAAAATTATGTATTTCATTATTAAAGCTGGAAATTAACATTCTTATTTAGCCCCTCCTCCTCTACTCAATCATCACCCTCCAAGGTCTTATGAGATACGACGAGGGGTTGAGTAAGCTTAGTAATATGCATCCATTTTTGTTATTGTTCTTTTCCATTACAAACAAGTGACCTTGGAAGCTACGAGGAGTGGACAATGTTGGGGGTTTCGCGACGTTCATGTCCTCCTTGTTGAGCACCAGGCACTTGGTGTTTGATCTTTGGATCTACAGGTGGACTTGTTTCCACTTTGATGAGAGCACAACACTCCCTCTTGGATTTGAAGGATACAAAGTTGTGGTAGTCACGCTACTAGTTTGCAAAAAAATACAGTCACTCACTCACTTATTATTACAGTTTGTCTTGCACTTTGTTTTGATTTCTTTTTACCTTTCAAATATGTTTTGGTTCAAGCCCTTTGCTTGTTCTTTGCGGGGAAACCAATGTTATTTGCTTATTGCATAATTGAAAATAAAAGTAACAATTTCATACACAAGTGCACATACTCACACAAAATAATCAGACAAAACTCGGTTCATGACCCCGAGTGAAACCATAAAAGTAACCAATTTACTTAATAATCTTTCAGTTTGGGACATAAGTATCAACCGCAACAACTATGGGAAGTGATTGGGATTTTCCCTAAAACTCATTGTGAGGAGTACCACAGGAACCCCAAAGTAGTTGGCTGACGAGAGAAATTTCTAAGCAAAATGGGCAATGACCCCTTCCGATTGACAAGATACACCCTTCTGAGGAAAAATCCAAAGCGTTGTCTTTCGGTAGCCTTGGTGGCCGAGTGACTGCCTGTGAACCAATAGGAAGCTTATTTAAACCGGGGTCCAAAAATTTATTACCAGTTACTACCACAAGCCACCATTGATCCACCATGTTCCTCCTAATGACTTAGGGGTCACCCCCCTCAATTTAGGTCTTTAGACCGTCACCGTCGAGGCCCTCCTTGACAACCTTCCTCACCTTCAGAAGGACACACGACCTCTAATTCTAACTCAGATTCCTATCAATCCAAGTTGAATCTGTTCACTACACCATCTAGCCCCATGGATGGCACAAATCCTTATCCCTTCTTTGGAGGGGTGAGTGGTAGTGGACCCATGTCCCTGCCTCACATCATTACTAATATCCCTACTAATGGTCCCAACACCACTATGCTTGATATTGTAGGTACGCTAACCATTAGTGGCGACCCCACTGCAGCTCCCACGATTCCAACTATACCACCGTACATACCTAGGGGCAGTGGCCCTTCCACGATCATACCAACTATCCCTGTTGCGGGAATGATCCAGATTTATGCAGAAATGCAACAAAATACACAAATGACCATAGAAACAAATATGTAGCGGAAATAACACTTCATTTCATTAATCAATAACTGAAACATGATTACATACATAATGGAAATAAACTAGCTAGAGTGCTGGTATCTTATCTCTAAGAAGATACGTGGTGGCTACATGCCTCTGAACACTGTGTTACAATAAAGCTCGAAGGCCTATATATTATTGAGAAACAATGAAATCCTACACATCCAAAAACCTAACCCTAGGAGGTGAAATGCTAGAATGTGGGCCCCATTGGGTAACTTGGTACATCAATTTCTCGAGGTCGTAACTTTAGCATACTACCTCCGTTTGACACGCATGATAGATCGTTAGAAAGATCTGTTTAAGGAATACATCCATAAATTACAAATTTTTTGTCTAAAACAGACTCATATTTGCTCGACCATTCGATGCCGAAAAAATGTCGTTTAGGGCCTCAAAACGGCTCCGGAAGTTTAGGACACGAAAACTGCCAAAAATATTAAATTGTGCTATAATTAAGGAAACTGAAAAAACTGAAAGAAACAATGGTGAGGTCCAAGTGGAATAGGTGGGTGGCCACCAATATTTTCCTGGATAATTCCTACCCCCTTAGGAAGCAATGGTCCCCATTGCGTTGAGTTCCTCCATGAGATGAGGAAACTTTTGTTAAACTTGGTCCCTGGTGAGCCACTTTCCCTGGTGAAGGAGTTGGCATGCTTTGACAACTCGATATAGATGGATCTTCTGCTGGCAGGTGTTCTTGATCTATGTGTCCATAATCCGATCAGTTGTGGCTTGTTCCATGCAGTCGAGGTTTAATTCTATTGGTGTGAGTTGTTCTGCCACGTCTGATGTGTCCAATAGAGGTGGAAAGTAGGGTTGAAGGCTGTCCACATTGAACACTGGGTACAGACCAAGGAATGGTGGAATACTGAGCTCGAAGGCATTGTCCCCGATAGCCTTGGTGATGGTGTATGGCCCATATCATAGCGGGCGAAGCTTGCGGTGGGGTCCAGCAAGGTGCTCCTTCTGCAAATGTAGCCACACTTTGTCTCCCACCTGGAAGTTGTGTTGCACCCGATGCTAATCATGTCGCTGCTTGTACTTAGCATTGGATTTGTCCAATATGTCATGAACCTCTTGGCGAATGTGCTGAATGCGCTCAATGAAGCTGTTCGCCTTGGAAACTTCAGACTAGATATGAGCTGAATCATCCTGAGTAGCTGCAAATGGCATGACTATGTCAATGGGACATAATGGCTGGAATCCCAAGCCCACCTAAAAAGGGCTATGGTTGGTTGAGCTATGGAAGGCCCAGTTATAGCTATGTTGTACATAGGGGGGGCTCTCATCCCATGTGCATGGATGCTTTGAGTTATACATGTGCAAAATGTGTACGATCATCATGTTGATGACCTCTGTCTGGTCATCAGTCTGGGGATGGAAAGCTGTGGACTTTGTGAGCTTGGTGTCTAGCATTGACCATAGGCTAGACCAAAATGTACTAAGGAACATGTTTTCCCAGTCTGAGATTATAGACTGTGGGATCCCAAAGTGTACCCACTCTTGTTCAAAGAAGAGTTTAGTAGTGGCTTCTGCTGTGATATTCTTCTTGCGGGCCGCCATTATGGCCATATTTGAGAATCTATCAATGACCACAAACACACAGTCGTTGTTGTGCTTAGTAGAAGGAAGGCCCGACATGTAATCCATAGAGATGGATTCCCAAGATCTACTAAGGGTAGGCAACGAAGTATAGAGGCCTTGCTTCTTGATGGATGGTTTGGCAATGGCGCAGGCAGTGCAGGATCGGATTTACTTCTCGACGTCTTGTTGAAGGTTCGGCCAATAGAAATACTTCTACAGTACTGCCACTGTTTTCTTGACCTCGAAATGCCCAGATACCCGACTGTAGTGTGCTTCCCAAATCATCTTGGCACGCTCACTTGAAGGAACACAAAGGTGTCCCATGTGACATAGTAGTACATCCTAGAGGTGAAATTTTGGAACTTGGTTTCCCTCCAAGAGTGTCTAGTATGTGTGGCTGAATTTTGGATCGCTCTTGTAAAGAAGCGGCCAATCAGAAGTCTCATGCCCACAAGAGTTGAGCACAGTGGTTATCGCCACGATCGGTGGTCAACTAAGGCAGTATGCAACATTATTGGTGCTTCCCTTATTGTACTTGATGTTCAAATGAAACTGTTGTAGATATGTGGACCACTTTTGATGGTGATCATTATGTAACTTCCCTTGTGTCTGTATGAACTGCAGGGGTCGATGGTCTATGTGGATAATCGTTTCCTTCCCCAAAATGTAATACTTCCATTGTCAGCAAACCTGTACAATGGAATACATCTCTTTTTCATAAGTGGGATATTTGAGGACTATGTCGGACAGTGTCTCACTGTGATATGCCATTGGATGCCCTTGTTGAGTAAGGACTGCCCCAATAGCATAGTCAGAGGCATCTGTCTCGATCTCAAATGGTTGTTGCAAGTCTGGTAATGTGAGCACTGGGGAACAATAGAGGTGATGTTTCCATTCTGCAAATGCCTTCTACTGAGTTATCGACCAAAATAATTTTGCTTTTGCTCCTCCCTTGGTGACTTGACTCAAGGGCCAAGTGATATGAGAGAATCCCAACATGAACCTCCGGTAGAAATTATTAGCAAGGCCTAGAAAGCTGCGAAGCTCTATTAGAGTAGTTGGGGCTGTCCAATCCCGAATGACTTGGATCTTGGTTGGATCCACATGTACCACACACTCATCAATAATGTATCTCAGATACTGAACCTGGGTCATGCCAAAAGTGCACTTGTCCGAATTGGCACACAACTTGTGTTGCTGCAATGTTTGGAGGACCTGTTGGATGTGGTGGAGGTGCTCTTCCCAAGTCTGGCTAAATATCAATATGTCATCCAAGTACACTAATACAAATGAGTTGGTGAATGGCTGCAAGATGTCATCCATAAGTCTCATGAAGGTTGTAGGATCATTTGTCAGCTCGAAAGGCATGACCAACCATTTGAAAAGGCCCTCCTTGGATTTGAAGGCAGTCTTCCAGAAAACGGTCGGTTCGATCAGTACTTGGTGATACCCGGACTTTAAGTCGATCTTGCTAAAATATTTTGCCCCTTTAAGCTGGTCTAGGAGGTCATCAATCAGTGGGATTTGATCTTGTTCAACGCCTGATAGTCAATACAGAGTCTCCAAGTCCCATCCTTCTTCTGTACCAACACAATCGGGCTCCCACATGGCAATGAACTTGGTCGAATGTGACCCTTCTGTAGCAGCTCCTGAATTTGCCTCTTGATTTCATCATTCTCCAGAACAAAGCATCGATAGATCGGTCCATTGGGCAACGGTGCACTTTGCGTCAGATCGATGGGGTGCTTGACCTGACAGTGGAGAGGCACCCAGGTGGGTGAGGTGAATATGTCCTGATACTCCTCCACAACCTTGTCCATTTGTTGTTGTCATGCGGAGGGGCCCTATCTGGAGGTCCTGACCACGATCTTCTTCTTTCCCTGAGGGCGGATTGTCAATAAAACAAACTTCTCGATTTTGGAAATGAGCTTACTGCATTATTTTGCAGTAACCAAAGATATAGCGACAAGAGGTGGCACCTCTAGTATCCTGTACAAATTATTTCCCAAAGTAATAATAACAGCGCGAGGCTGGGACTCATACACAGCATGTTGCTTCCATAAGTATGGTTAACCTAATAATACATCACAAACATCAAGAGGAACAATATCACATAACACCTCATCGATGAAGGGCTTGATGCTGTAGGGAAGGCAACACTGTTGGCTGACGCAGAGATCCCGTCCTTGGTGAAGCCACCCGATGGTGTACGGCTGCAGGTGTGTTATGGTCAAAAAACCCAACCGCTTCATGACCTTTGCTGAAATCAGGTTCTTTTGGCTCCCACTATCGACAATGAGCTGTATTGGGGAACCCTTTACCCACATCTGGGAGTGGAAAAGACGCTTCTCCTCCTCTGAATTCTCTTGTTCTTGTTTTTGGATCTTCATGGTAGCAACAATGGCATTGGGCTCTGCATCGATAATATTCTTCCCTATATCATTCCCCTTCTCAAGTTCTAATTCAGTGTCAAAGTATGCATATGATTCAGAAGCCTTTATCTTGGCCGCCAGTGACTGCTTGGCCTGACACTCAGTTGTGTTATGAGTGGGGCTCCTATGGAACTCGCACCACTTTCCCGCTTCCTTCTTCGGCTTTGCAGTGTTGCTCTTTGCTTGAGGCTTTGGAAATTTTTCTTGAGTCACCATGCCTTGGCTATGTCCTTGGTTCTATGGTTTGGGGGCACCTTTCCCTTGCTTCTGATTCGCAGATCCAAAGTCTCGCTTTTTCTATTTGAATTTTTGCTCAATTTTGGCAGCATACTGATATGTCGTACCAAGCAAGGAGATGTCGAGGAACTCCATTTCCTCCTAAATGTATCTGTGCAAACAACTGCGGTACTTCAACACCAAATGTTTCTATGAATCTTTGATACCCAACTTGGTGCGCAGGGTATGGAACAAATTCATCAGCTCATGCACATCTTAATCTCTTTGCTACTGCAGCGTAGTCCATTGTATGTAGTTGTCCTCATAGCTCCCCACTGGATAATATTGTCCCTTTATGGCATCTCGGAAAGAATTCCAAGTGGGTACGACCGAGAACAAAGAGGGTTCCTCCTCATCCTTTCTCTCACAGTAGGTTTCCCACCAGTCCTTAACATGGGGGGTAGCTTTGAGTAGAGAAAAAGTAATCTTTTCCCGGTCAAAAAAGTCATGAACCAAGAAATATCCTTCTAATAGATTCAACCACCTATCTACGGCGTCTGCATCTATTCAGCCATCAAATATGGGAATGCCGAAGTTTACTCGTACCTTAAAAGGGGTTGCGCCTCTAGAGTGGTTGCTAGATGCAGATGCGCCGCCAATGGGAAGTCGTTGAAGGATATGGGCGAAGTTATCCATCATCGCGTTCCTTATTATTATTCGCTCATACAATAATATTCACCAGAACACCTGGAATATTCAATAAGCCATAAGGCAAGTATATATTAATGATAGGATGAAAGATGATTACAACGGTTGATAACCCACCTATTAAATAAGGCTTGGGAACAGTGAATGAAAGGTCATGTTCTTTCATCTTAAGTACAATTAATTATGTTTATTATTAATTATTTAATTATTATATTTATTTTATGTTCGTTACATTGCCTTCCCCTTAAGGGAATCTTTGTCCTCAAAGATGTAGTTGACTTTAATGTCTGATTTATTTTAATCCGTCGTCTCGGAATTCTTTCCCTTTTGTATTTGCGACAGTTGAGGAGATGAGCTAATACGAATTATGGATTCCCCGGGAGAATTGTCACATCGTATCTGATGTGGTCCATCCCAGATCTATTTTTATCGGAGCTCTGAGATCTTTTTGTGGGACAATTCGTCTCAATTGTTGCTTAGTATGTCGATATTTTTGCATGTCCACATAAGTCTTCTGTGAATATTCATTTTGACCTTGTCATTGGTCAAAATGACGATTATAATTAGGATATCTGTAAGGTGTAGGTGTTGTTTGTTCTTTTTTCTTTTGGACTACAGCGATGACTGTCTTCACTTCCTCGATTTGATTTTTGGATGCATTTTTCTAGATTGTGCTTCTTGGTTCTCCAGTAGATTGTTTATGATTCTGAATCTTTTCGATTCTTTCATCTTGCAATTTTTTTTCAATTTCTAACTCCTTGATCTGATTTTGCATTTCCTGATTACAATTATTTAGACACTGGTTTTCTTCTTGATTTTCCAGTATTTTTCCTTCAAGGTCTTCACCGGAGTGTTCTCTCTTGCTACTGTTCTTCAATTTTTTTAATTTTTTTTGTAATCAGTGTTTTGTTATGATTTATTAATCTAAAAATTTCTTCAGAATTGTGGGATATTGTTTTATTACTCTTTGCGATCTCCAGCTTGTGTTCTATTTTAGAGTCGTTATTTTGTTGTTGAAGAACTTTTATCTGTTGTCGATACTGGTCAACCACTGATTCTTGATCTGTTAATCTCTGTTGTATGTGCGTCAGTTCTTCATCTTTGTCATTAACGATTTTGTTCAATCGTATTATTTCTGCTTTGTAATCACTTATTTCTTTCTTTATATCATGATTTTTTTATTTTTTTATTTTTATCGAACTCACTTTCGTCTTTTAATTTCTCAATTTGGGCAGACAAATTTTCTATATGATCTTTCTGGTCGGAAATTTTTTGTTCCTTGCGCTCTTTTTGCATCTTACGTAATTTAATCAACATTTCCGATTTCATATTTATGTCCCGTAACTCTTCATTGTCTCTTTGATAACGTTTTAACTTGGCTTCTAATTTCTCTATTTGTAGTCGTAAACCAAATTCCATGATCTCTGATTTGTTCCACACAGGATGATGATGGTCTTCGATTTTTTTCTATTTTGTTTTCCTTTTACTTCCCCACCTAAATTCAAATCTCACTTGCATTTTAGTAGCAATTATTATGCACATTTTTTTTATCTTTTATTTCACTTAAGTTTTGTAAAATGTGAGTAGATTGGGTGGTTGGGAGGAATGACTGTTATATTCCCCACCTTAGTTCAAATCTCACTTGCTCTTTACTAGTAATTATTATGCACTTTTATATTCAAAATCAAACCCACTTTAAGAAACCAAGTGTGGTTTCACTTTTACCCTCTCTCTTTTTTTTCCTTCTCCTTTTATCTTTTCTTTTTTTAAACTTTTTTTTTCTTTCCTTTTTTTATCTTTTTTTTACGTTTTTCTTTTTCTTTTGGACAATGTCCAATATTTTAGGGAAACCCTAAAATAAGGCTACAAGCCAAAAATCAGACAAGGTCTGAGAATTAAGGCCAAAGGCTCAGATCAGCCAAATGAGGCTCTGATACCACTTGAATCAAATAATTATTCGCTCATACAATAATATTCACCAAAACACCTGGAATATTCAATAAGCCATAAGGCAAGCATATATTAATGGTAAGATGAAAGATAATTACAATGGTTGATAACTCGCCTATTAAATAAGGCTTGGAAATTGTGAATGAAAGGTCATGTCCTTTCATCTTAAGTATAATTAATTATGTTTATTATTAATTATTTAATTATTATATTTATTTTATGTTCGTTACATATGTGCAGACAACTACGGTACTTCAGCACCAAATGTTTATCTAAATCTTTGATACCCAACTTGGTGCGAAGGGTATGGAATAGATTCGTCAGCTCATGCACATCTTGATCTCTTTGCTGCCATAGCGTAGTCCATTGTATGTACTTGTCATAATAGCTCCCCACCAGATAATATTGTCCCTTTATGACAGCTTGAAAATAATTCCAAGTGGGTACGGCCGAGAACAAAGAGGGTTCCTCCTCGTCCTTTCTCTCACAATAGGTTTCTCACTAGTCCTTGACATGGGGGTTAGCTTTGAGTAGAGAAAAAGTAATCTTTTCCTGGTCAAAAAAGTAATGAATCGAGAAATGTCCTTCTAATAGATTCAACCACCTATCTACGGCGTTTGCATCTATTCGGCCATCAAATATGGGAATGTTGAAGTTTACTTATACCTTAAAAGGGGTTGCGCCTCCAGAGTGGCTACTAGATGCAGATGCGACGCCAATGGGAATTCGTTGAAGGATCTGGGCGAAGTTATCCATCATCGCATTCCTTTGTTTTTCAAGGGCCTCCTCAAGCAACATTTTGATAAGATCTTCTGCGCCCTCGTCTTTATTTTCATCCCCCATGGGTGGCCGTCGAGATTCAAGAGGCTGATCTTGCAAAGGTTCAACCAGATCGAGCCCTAATTCTTTATACCCCGCCCTCATTGGGGACATGCAAAGAAGGATCGAGAAAGAGTAAATTGCTCTGATACCACTGATCCGAATTTATGCAGGAACGCAACAGAATACACAAATAACCATAGAAATAAATATGCAGTGAAAATAACACTTCGTTTCATTAATTAATAACTGAAACTTGATTACATACATAATGGAAATAAACTAGCTAGAGTGTTGGTAGCTTAACTCTGAGAAGAGATATGGTGGCTACATGTATCTGAACTCTATGTTACAATGAGACTCGAAGGCCTATATATTATTGAGAAACAATGGAAAACCTACACATCCAAAAACCTAACCCTAGGAGGCGAAACGCCAGAATGTGGGCCCCGTTGGGTAACTTGGTACATCAATTTCCTAGGGTCGTAACTTTAGCATACTACCTCCGTTTGACTCGCATGATACATCCTTAGAAAGATCTGTCTAAGGACTACATCCTTAAATAACAAATAATCAATCCAAATAGACTCATATTGCCCGACCATTCGATGCCGAAAAAACGTCGTTTAGGGCCTCAAAATGGCTCCAAGAGTTTACGACCCGAAAACTGCCAAAAATAGTAAATTGTGCTATAATTAAGGAAACTGGAAAACTGAAAGAAACAATGGTGGGGGTCTAAGTGGAATAGGTGGGTGGCCACCAATATCCTCCTGGATCATTCCTCCCCCCTTAGGAAGCAATGGTTCCCATTGCGTTGAGTTCCTCCATGAGATGAGGAAACTTATGTTGAACTTGGTCCCTAGTGAGCCGCTTTCCCTGGTGAAGGAGTTGGCCTGCTTTGACAACTAGATATAGCTGTATATTCTGTTGGCGGGTGTTCTTGATCTGTGTGTCCATAATCTAATCAGTTGTAGCTTGTTCCATGCATTTGGGGTTTAACTCTATTGGTTTGAGTTGTTCTACCACGTCTGATGTGTCCAGTAGAGGTGGAAAGTAGGGTTGAAGGTGGTCCACATTGAACACTGGGTGCAGACCAAGGAATGGTGGAATACTGACCTCGAAGGCATTGTCCCCGGCAGCCTTGGTGATGGTGTATGGCCCATATCGGAGTGGGCGAAGCTTGCGATGGGGTCCAGCGAGGCACTCCTTTTGCAAATGTAGCCACACTTTGTCACCCACCTGGAGGTTGTGTTGCACCCGATGATGATCATGTCACTGCCTGTACTTAGCATTGGATCTGTCCAATATGTCATGAACCTGTTGGAAAATGTGTTGAATGCGTTCAATGAAGTTGTTCTCCTTGGAAACTTCAAACTATATATGAGCTGAATCATCCTGAGTAGCTGCAAATGGCATGAATATGTCATTGGGACATAGTGGCTGGAATCTCAAGCCCACCTGAAAGGGGTTGTGGTTGGTTGAGCTATGGAGGGCCCAGTTATAGCTGTGGTGTACATAGGGGAGCCTCTCATCCCATGCGCGTGGATGCTTTGAGTTGTACATGCACAAAATGTGTACGATCATCCTGTTAACAACTTTGTGAGCTTGGTGTCTAACATTGACCATAGGCTAGACCAAAATGTACTAAGGAACCTGATGTCTCGGTCTGAGATTATAGACTATGGGATCCCAAAGTGTACCCACTCTCGTTCAAAGAAGAGTTTAGTAGTGGCTTCTGTTGTGATATTCTTCTTACAGGCCACCATTATGGCCATCTTTAAGAATCTGTCAATGACCACAAACACACAGTCATTGTCGTGCTTAGTAGAAGGAAGGCTCGACATGTAATCCATGAAGATGGATTCCCAAGGTCGATTAGGGGTAGGCGACGAAGTATAGAGGCCTTGCTTCTTAATGGATGGTTTGGCAATGGTGCAGGCAATGCAGGACCGGATGTACTTCCCGACGTCCTGTCGAAGGTTCGACCAATAGAAATACTTCTGCAGTACTGCCACTATTTTCTTGACCCCGAAATGCCCAGCGACCCGACTGTAGTGCGCTTCCCAAATAATCTTGGCACGTTCGCTTGAACGAACACAAAGGTGTCCCATGTGACATAGTAGTACATCCTAGAGGTGAAATTTTGGAACTTGGTTTCCCTCCAAGAGTGTCTGGTATGTGTGGCTGAATTCTAGATTGCTCTTGTAGATAAGCGGCCAATCAAAAGTCTCGTTCCCACAAGAGTTGAGCACGATGGTTATCGCCACAATCGGTGGTCGGCTGAGGCAATCTGCAACATTATAGGTGCTTCCCTTCTTGTACTTGATGTTCAAATGAAATTGTTGTAGATATGTGGACCACTTTTGATGGTGATCGTTATGTAACTTCCCTTGTGTCTGTATGAACTACAGGGGTCGATGGTCTATGTGGATGATTGTTTCCTTCCCCAAAATGCAATGCTTCCATTGTCGGCAAGCCTGCACAATGGAATACATCTCTTTGTCATAAGTGGGATATTTGCGGACTATGTCGGACAATGTATCACTGTGATATGCCACTGGATGCCCTTGTAGAGTAAGGACTGCCCCAATAGCATAGTCAGAGGCATCTGTCTCGATCTCAAATGGTTGTTGCAAGTCTGGTAATGTGAGCACTAGGGCACAACAGAGGCGATATTTCAATTCTGCAAATGCCTTCTGCTGAGTTTTCGACCAAAAGAATTTTGCTTTCGCTCCTCCCTTGGTGACTTGACTCAAGGGCCAAGTGATATGAGAGAATCTCAACATGAACCTGCAGTAGAAATTAAGAAGGCCCAGAAAGCTGTGATGCTCTATTAGAGTAGTTGGGGCTGGCCAATCCTGAATGACTTGGATCTTGGTTGGATCCACATGTACCCCACACTCATCAATAATGTATCCCAGATACTAAACCTGGGTCATGCCAAAAGTGCACTTGTCCAAATTGGCACACAACTTGTGTTGCCGCAATGTTTGGAGGACCTGTCGGATGTGGTGGAGGTGCTCTTCCCAAGTCTGGCTGAAGATCAAGATGTCATCCAAGTACACTACTACAAATGAGTTGGTGAATGGCCGTAAGATGTCATACATCAGTCTCATGAAGGTTGCAGGAGCATTTGTCAGCTTGAAAGGATTGGTTGCAACCGCACCCTTGCCCCCACCTGTTCCTGCAACACCTATCGTGGATCCACCTACGGAAACTAGTATCCATCACCTACTGACACTGTCAACCAAAGAGGTGAACCTCCATACCAGGTGCAACCAATATGGGTCCACCATGGAGACCATTGACCCATCAGTGGCATCAACTTCCAACACTTCTAGCATGCCCCTCCACCTACCTATACCCCCCACGGATGGAGCGACTAGAGGTCCACAGTTCCTTATAGGACGTATCGCCAACAACGTGACTGCTCGAGATGCCTTAAATTATAGCATCGTTGATTACTTGCCCCAATCACCTATGGCCATGTCCACTCTAGAAGCGCTCAAAATGTGTACAACGCAGCGAAAAGCATTGTTATCGCACTAGGTGTCGTGGATCCTATTTATTCCAAATTAATCACATTTGATTTGGATCACGACGAACCAAGAATGCCACCCACCATCGCCTTCCAGATTCCAGATCAATCACATTTGATCTGGATCACAGCGAACCAAGAATGCCATCCACCATCGCCTTCCAGATTCCAGTCTCAATTCGGAATTGGGTTGCCCATCAATTCATTGTCAACGAAGGGGCATCCACCTGTGTGATGTCAACTTTTGTTTGGCAGGAGCTCGTGTCCCCCACCCTCCAACCAGCCACTACTTCCCTTTGCGCCTATGATGGTCGCCCCACAAAATCCCAGGGATTAGCTGGTAAAACGGTTTTGATAGACATAGAAGTTGTTAACACCCAAATTGATTACAACCTCCTTCTCGGACGTAGTTACATGTATGCCATGAGAGTTGTGGCATCCACCGTCTTTCACCTTGTGATGTTTCCCCATGATGGGAAGATCATGACGGTTGACCAATTGACTTACTACGATCCGCAAGGGTTGGCCACACCAGACCATATCATCCCAATCGTTGATACTACCATCGACACCATAGCCATCCCTTCCTTATCTGCAGTAGGCCCGTGATTGTTTTTCGACACACCTATGACGACCACTTTCCCATCTTTACCTCCTCCACCAGAGCCAACTGACATAGCGGATTTGTGTGTCCTCTCATCTAGTACCATTCTTCCCACAACACAACAGAAGTGACAACCACAAACTCAATCACCTAGGAATTATTGGGGCTCGTTCCTGATCCATACAATTCCCTTCCTTTTCCCACCATTCAGCATCGTGAGTAAGCTTGTTATGGCTACTCTAAATTTACCAAATTTTACGTTGGGGGTTCTTGTGTGGTACCTTGAACCACCTACCGCACCTCTGATGCCTCAAGTTGTGTTGAACCCCATCTAACCCATCGTGGTGGAGTGACGCCCTCCTTTGGGCCCATCAAACACATCTTCTGCTCCCAAACTTGACCCTCCTATCCCAAATAAGACTGGGGGCAAGGCCTCCAAAGCAGTAGTCAAGCCTCGGCCAACTCCACCTTGCGCTTTGTGTGATGTCCATGGACATGCCACCCAAAACTGCCCAGAGATACCTATCCTATGCACACACATAGATGTTATGGATACAACCGATGGCTTCCCAGTGGTCACCATCTCAACTCCGCTAGCATCCAAGAACAAGTCTGTACAAACTAACCATTCATGCGTGATTTGCGGTTTATACGGCCATTATTCGCACCACTGCCAGGACTTGGCTAAGTATCAGTCTATCCTTCATTATCTTTGGAAGCACTCTCGCGAGTCTGAGATCACTGTCATCGAGGAGATTCACCCTCTGATTTTCTTCCTCAAACACCAGAACCATTTACATCATTTCTAGCTCTGTTGACCCTACCGTCTCCGCAACCGCAGATGATCCCTCAGATCTATCCAATTGTTGTTTCAACAACGACGAGGATATCCTTGAAGCCCTGTCAGCTCCTGAATACTCATGGGATGATATGCACCATGGCCCGTTCTTTATCCCCGGGGAACTTTTGTAAACATCAACTCAATATTCAGTTGAAGCAAAGGACTTCATACATGGTAAGGTGGATTGGTTCAAAAACCCCATCCCGGCTCCTGACGCCTTTGAAGAAGGAAACATGGCCAACATTTCACCCACTATTAAGGTCAATATCTCAACCAACCCGAAGGTTGTTGAAGAAATCACACTCAAAGCATCATGCTTACCTGAGGAAGTTGCTTCTTACAAAGCACTTTTTCAGGAGTTTCGTGACATATTTTCTTGGCCCTATACTGAGATGCCAGGGATGGATCCATCCATCATGGAACACCACATTGATACGTGGCCTGATGTGGCACAGGTGCGTCAGAAACAACAGCCCATTCACCCTTCAAAGGCTCCTGCAGTCAAGGCCTAGATTGAGAAGCTGCGCAGAACAGGATTCATTTACCCAATCGGGTATACCACTTGTGTTTATAATCATGTTCCCATGAATAAAAAACAAGGTACCATCCGCGTTTGTACGAATTCTCACGACTTGGATTTGGCATGTCCCAAAGACAACTTCTTTATTTTGTTTATTGACCAAATCATCGATGCTTGCACCAGACATGAAGTCTTTTCGTTCATGGACGGTTTCTCCGAATTATTAGGATTATTAATCCTCCCTTGTCAAATGTGGTCATATGTCTAAATCAGGAGTCGTGTCTAAATCGGGAGTCCATCCAGTCTATTTTTAGTCACTAGCACTATTGGGTCCACTTGGCCTAATTGGGGCACATGTTTCAGTTACTAAAGTTTGGGGAACACTAATTGAGGCCTACTGCCACTGATTGCACTTGCATGCATCATTTTAGGAGCCTCCTAGACCAACCCCTACAATTTAGGAACCACTGGGAGTGTCGAAAGCAACCAAGGTTAGTTGGGTTGAGTTGAGTTGGTGACTAGTCAAGCTAAGTTAGGAGTCAATTACATTCAGTTCTAGTACTCTACATTCAATTAGCGCTAGGTTTGCATGGATGCATGCAGGAGGGGCGCATTTCTCACCTACCACAGTCAGTTAGCCTTAGTCAACACTGAATGTAACACTTGAGTTGTGTTTTAGAACTCCGATAGACTCCGGTGATGGTTTAGACAAGGTCAGTTAACCATTGAGTCCTCCGATAATGATTTAGACAAGGTCTCAGTTACCTACAGTTAAGTAGAGTGTAATCAATTCAAATTTCCTCATGTGGATTCGAATTGCTTGTGGCTATTTAGCCATTGTACTTCATTGTAATTATTATCTAATTACTTTTGATTAATGAAAGCATTCACAGTTGCAAGCCATTTTTGCACTGTTTTATTCTTCAATTGCTGAGTAAATTATGAGATCTATTTTATGAGTTGTGTGTTTGTCTACAGATCTATGTGCTCAATTTATATGGTATCAGAGCCTCGGCGGACAAGGCACCTCTCCTCCTCAGATCTCCAGCTGGATCATTTTCTTGAGCAAAATTGCTCCTTCCAGTACTACACCAGAAGCAGATAATTTACCACTTAATATCCCAAGTTAGGAAATTGTTGATCAAGCTTGCTTGATCAACTATGCTGGGTGTGAAGGAAATTCCAAAAGTGCAGATTGTCAACCTTACTTTGTATGTTTGATTGTGTGACAGGTTATCAGCTCTTTGCACAGCATTCACTACAAGTAGCCCTTTCTTCTCACTGCATTCGCTATAGCAGCTCAGTCCTCCTTGCTGCATTCAAAATTGCTCATCCAGTAGAGCCTCTCACTCCCTTCAACTATCGCCAGTGGAAGGAAGACATGGGGGTACTGCTCCACACCAAGAAGCTCTTTAGACTCACAGAAGAAATACAGGTAGTGCTAGTTTTAAATCAAGACAAAGAAAAGTACTGGAACAGGCTTGATTAAGCTCATGGATACTTATTCTCCTCGGTCTCTCGAGATGTTTGATTCCACATCCAAGGATTGAAGACTCCCAAGGAGATTTGGGACAAGCTTGCCTCCTTATTTGATAAGCAGGATGAGATGAGGGTCCATCAGCTAGAAAATGATCTGATCACTCTTAATCCATCCAACTTTGAATCACTGAATGAATTCTTCACAAAGTTCAAGAACCTAATATATCATTTGAAGCAATGCAAAGTGGAGAAGGATGAAGATCAGCTCATCCTTACCATTCTCACAAAGCTCAATGCAGACTACTCAATCTTTGTATCAACCTTCCAAATAGTAAGGCTCACCACTCAAAATTGGAAGATTCCCACCCTTGATGCCTTCATCCAATCTCTCACTTATGAGAATCATAAATTGATCCAAATGGGGATCATTCGATCTCCCAAAGATCAAGCTCTGGTTGTAAGAGGAGATAAGGTAGCGAATGACAAAGGGAAGCAAAGAGATGAGTCTCCTATGAAGAAAGAGCAGTCAAAGGAGCCTTCAGGTTCGAAGAGAAGCAAGAAGAATGGCAAAGGCAAGGTCCACTGCTCTTACTGTGGAAGGGGATTTCATTCAGAAATCTCCTGTATGAGAAGACAACTTGATGAAATGGCTCTTGTTTTGAAGAAACATAACATTTATGCACCTGCTAGCACAAGGAAGGATGACTCTGAAGAAGAAGATGAAGAATACCAAAGGAAAGGTCATGCACTGAAGGATTGCTCCTCATCAGCACATGTCTTCCTCATTGATTCTGGAGCTTCCAACCATATGGATGCATCCAGAGAATCATTCTCTTCTTTTCTGTCCTTTGATGGTCCTAGTATTCAGATGGGCAATAACAGTAAAGTCCAAACAAAAGGGAAGGGCTTTGTCAAGCTTGAACATGGAAGGTTCAAATATGTGCTATTTGTTCCCTCCCTAGCTTCAAACCTGTTATCTGTATATCATATGACCCATAATGGATCTCCAAAGCGAGTGATCTTTGGTCCTAACTCAGTGGAGATCACAGATATCTCCACTGGGAACATCATAGCGAAGGGTGTTGCAAATCATGTCTCAAAAGCATATGAGTTCTCACATTTCATGCCTCCTTCAGAACCAGTGCACTCTCAACAGCCACTTGCAAGGGAAGGTAAAATCATTGCATCTACTTCTTTTCCGACTTCTACTAGTATTGCAGATCCATCTTTATCAGTTTATGAGATTGAGATTCAGGGTGATTCAGATCTAGATTCAGTCCCTACTTCCAAACTGGAAGCTAGGAAGATGACTGGAAACCCACCTGACACTCAGAAAGGAAAGACCCTTGCACTATGCCATGCAATATTACCTCCTTCAGAGAGATGCAATGGACTCCTTGTAAGATGCTACATGGCAAGGGCTCAGTCTCACTACATTCAGAAGAATAGATTTGATCATGCATCTCTTCATCCAGGAATAGACAAAGGTTACATTCCTCCTTCCTTCCATCATCAATTTTGGAGAAGAAGGAGAAGTATACATGCCAGGCTCTAGAATACCTGTGCACAACACACCCTGCATGCTGCTTCGCTACCTCACATAGATGAAGATTGCAGCAACATATTTTCAAGTTTTTCAAACTTGAGACCTGATTCTACCTGCTTAGATAAAGGGGGCTTTTTTCCCATGTGGTTTTTTCCCTAGCTCCTTGTATTAAGCAGTTACTTTATTTTACTTGATGTAATGGGTGACCTCTGGTCTTAGTTACCAGGGCCCATAGATTGTCCAAGTTAGCATTTAGGGGGGGTATTAGGATTATTAATCCTCCCTTGTCAAATTTGGTCATATGTCTAAATCATGAGTCATGTCTAAATCGGGAGTCCATCCAATCTATTTTTAGTCACTAGCACCATTGGGTCCACTTAGCCTAATTGGGGCACATGTTTCAGTTACTAAAGTGTTGGGAACACTAATTAAGGCCTACTGCCACTGATTGCACTTGCATGCATCAATTTAGGAGCCTCCTAGACCAATCCCTACAATTTAGGAGCCACTAGGAGTTTCGAAACCAACCAAGGTCAATTGAGTTGAGTTGGTGGCTAGTCAAGCTAAGTTAGGAATTAGTTACATTCAATTCTAGTCCTCTACATTTAGTTAGCGCTAGGTTTGCATGGCTGCATGCAAGAGGGGTGCATTTCTCACCTACCACAATCAATTAGCCTTAGTCAACACTGAATGTAACACTTGAGTTGTGTTTTAGAACTCTAATGAACTTCGGTGATGGTTTAGACAAGGTCAGTTAACCATTAAGTCCTCCGATAATGATTTAGACAAGGTCTTAGTTACCTATAGTCAAGTAGAGTAATCAATTTGAATTTCCTCATGTGGATTCGAATTGCTTGTGTATATTTAGCCATTGTACTTCATCGTAATTATTATCTAATTACTTTTGATTAATGAAAGCATTCACAGTTGTAAGCCATTTTTGCACTGTTTCATTCTTCAATTGCTGAGTAAATTGTGAGATCTATTTTGTGAGTTGTGTGTTTGTCTACAGATCTATGTGCTCAGTTTATACATATATAACCAAATTCAGACCCAGAAAGAAGACCTATATAAGACTGCGTTCACAACCCCCTAGGGCACGTTTGCATATCGAGTGATTCCCTTTGGTCTCAAAAATGTTGGGGCCACTATATAGCGAGCCATGACTTTCTTCTTTCACGACCTCATCCACATCATATTGGTCTACTTGGATGACCTTACGGCTCGCTCACGGAAGCATGCACAACATATAGACGACTTAAGACAATTTTTCTTACGGTGCCGCAAGTACAAAATCCGCTTGAACCCTCTCAAGTGTGTATTTTGTGTCCTAGCCGGTAGTTTACTTGGGTTCATCATTTCCCACTGAGGGATTGCGGTTGACCCTCTCAAGATTCAAGCTATCATGGACCTTCCCTCACCACGTACTTTGCGTGAGTTGCAAATCCTCCAAGGCAAGGCCAATTTCCTTCGTCATTTTATCCCAGAATATGCAATGAAAGTTCATGGTTTCTTGCGACTTTTCCATACCAAAATCCATTTTGTTTGGGATCAGCAGGAAAAAGATGCTTTCGATGCATTAAAACAAGCTTTGTCCTTCGCCTCGCTATTGTCTCCACCTGACTTCAACAAGGATTTCATTCTCTATGTGTCGGTATCTGAACACACCATCGCTGGAGTTTTGGTCCAAGAGGATGATGCTCGTCAAGAGCATGTGATTTATTACGTTAGGCAGAAGTTGATCGGTCCCCCTTTGTGTTATTCGCATGAAGAGAAGATGGCCCTAGCTATCATCTTTTCCTTCCAAAAGCTACGCTATTACATCATGTTGTACCACACCAGATGTTGGGTATATGTTATATTCTTTGCATGTGCGTATGGAGGGGAGGTGCGCCTGTTTGTGGCTATTTTTAGAATTTGTCTAAAAATATGTAACTTAATCCTAGTTAAGGAATTGGAGTCTTTTTCTAATCCGGGTTAATGGATTAGGGTATTTGGATGTTGCGGAATACCTATATTTTGTATTGTGAGGATTCATAATGTAATGAAGAGAAGATAGGAGGTGTGGCTCTAAGGTTTTCTGGTTTTTCCCGGTTAAGGGTTTCCAGGGTAAATCTCTGTGTTTATGTGTGAATGATGTGTTGTGATCTCTATTTTGCTTAAAAGAATTTGTATGCTTTGCTTCTCTGCACATGTTTAAAACTTACTTGTGGTATTAGAGCTTGATTTTGGCATCAGGGGGATGCCTTTGCTGCTAAGGGTTCGACACGGTTGATAGATCTCGGGTATGTGATAAACCTGGGTTCAGTGAGAGCTTTGCAGTGTTGATTTGTGCATTGAAAGAGAATGGTGAGCACTTCAAGAATCGAGATCAAGAAATTTAACGGCCAAAATTTTGAGCTATGGAAGCTCAAAATGGAGGATCTTCTGGTAGATCGGGAACAATGGATTGTTGTGAATCCGGGTACGAAACCCACTGCAACATCACAAGATGATTGGGATAAATTAGAAAGAAGGGCGAGGAGTATAATACAATTGTGCTTATCAGACTCTGTGTTGTTGAATGTATCTAGTGAAGATAGTGCAGTAAAGCTATGGGCAAAACTAGGTAGTTTGTATCAATCGAAATCCCTTGTGAACAAGTTGTTTCTGCAAAAGAAGTTGTTTCAGCTCAGAATGGACGAAATTTCAGCTCAGAATGGACGAAAATGACACTGTAACAGAGCATTTGAATGTCTACAATACTCTAGTAAGTCAGATAACCTCTGTTGGTATTAAAATGGCTGAAGAAGATAAATGTATTACATTATTGTGTTATTTGTCGGATTCTTGGGACAACCTAATTGTTGCAATAGGTAGTGTTAGCCAGGTGACCTTAAAATTTGATGAAATTGTATCATCCCTACTATCAGAAGAGATGAGGCAGAAAACCATGGATAATCATAGCATGGATGCCTTGTCTGTGAGAGGTCACCCCCAGGAGAGAAACAAAAATAAAGGATCTAGGGGGAGATCTAAATGTAAGGGTAGATCTAAATCCCCAGGAAAAGGAATAAGGAAGTGTTGGAAATGTGGTAAACCTGGGCACTATAAAAAGGATTGCAGATATAAGAATGTTGAGAAAGCAAAGGGATATGAGGATACCCCTTCTACAGAGGTGAAGAACTCCTCAGAAGAAGGAGGGGATGAGTACCTAGCTTCAACGGGTAATCCTTCAGAACGTGATATATGGTTGATTGACCCAGGTGCGTCATGTCATATGAACCCTCATAGGGAGTGGTTCTGTTAATTTGAAAAGTACAATGGAGGAGATGTGTACTTGGGAGATGATTCACCATCCAGTATCATTGGATGTGGTAGAGTCAAGCTAAAAACTGAATGATGGAAGGATTAGAACTCTGCCTGGAGTGCTACACATTCCAAACCTAGCAAGAAACTCAATATCTGTCAGAAAGATGGATGTTGCAGGTGTAAAGACTGTGTGTGGAGATAGTGGTTGCAAAATGGTTCGAGGATCAATGGTATTGATGAAGGGAGTTCGGTATGGAACTCTGCACAAACTATTGGGAAAAAAACATCATTGATGAATGTAACAATTCTGTTGTGCTGGAGGAAGGAGGTAAGGATGACAAAACCCTGACTGCATCGGGAGGAAAGACAATGATATGGCATCAAAGATTGGGGCATATCGGAGAAAAGGGACTTCGATCATTACAAGGTAAGGTATGGTTGAAGGTATGACTGACTGCACTCTGGATTTTGATTTCTATGAACATTGCATATATGGAAAACAAAATCGAGTAAGATTTGCATCTGGTGCTACAAGAGCAAAGGGAATTCTAGAATTAATACATAGTGATGTGTTTGGACCTGTTCCTGTTCCATCATTAGAAAAATCTATGTATTATGTTTCATTTATAGATGATTTCTCAAGGAACATATGGATTTATTTCCTTCGAAAGAAATATGAAGTATTTTCCAAGTTTAAAGAATTTAAGGCTCTTGTAGAAAATCAGTCAAAAAATAAAATAAAGGTGTTGAGGATAGATAATGGCAGAGAGTTTTGTGGGAATGAATTCGAGGACTTTTGTAAGAAGTGTGGTATAGCAAGGCAAAAGACTACTCCATACACAGCTCAAAAGAATGGAGTTGCTGAGAGGATGAATAGGATGTTGATGGAAAAGGCAAGGAGCATGCTAAGCAGTGTTGGGATAGGACAAGAATTATGGGCAGAAGCAATGGAGACATCATGTTACTTGGTATACCAATCACCCACATCAGCATTGATTGATAAAACTCCACAAGAGGTATGGACTGGTAAGAAACCCTCTATTAAGCATCTGAAAGTTTTTGGTTGTGGTGCTTATGTACATGTTCCAAAGGAGAAAAGGAGCAAGTTGGATAACAAAGTTGAGAAGTGTATCTTTATTGGCTATAAAGATGGTATGAAAGGGTAAAAGCTTTGGAATCCTATAACTAAGAAGACTGTTTACAGTCGAGATATTGTGTTTCAAGAGGTCAAAGAAGTCCCCAGACAGGAAGTCAATCCAATGGAAAAGGAACCAGAGAAGACAGAGTTTAAGTTAGAAGGTGAAGAATTCTGATTCAATAGAAGAAGCAAAATCATAAGAAGAAGAAACCTCATACTCCAATTTTGAGGAGATAATCTCAAGAAATAAGGCAACCAGAAAGGTATTCCCCTCCTAATTCTCGCTCTCATTTTGCTATGTCTATTACTGATGATGATCCTAGAAATGTAAAGGAAGTTGTTAATTCAGAGGATAGTGATCTCTGGAAAAAAGGCCATGGATGAAGAAATGGATTCCTTGGACAAAAATGAAGCTTGGAATATAGTCCAGTTACCAGCTGGGAGAAATTTCGTTGGGAGCAAATGGCTATTTAAAAAGAAGTTGAATGTAGAAGGTAAAGTGGATAAGTATAAAGCCCGCTTGTTAGCAAAGGGATATTCTCAGGTAGAGGGGATTGATTTTGGTGAAATATTTTCTCAAGTTGCAAAATTAACTTCTATTAGATTTCTTCTTTCTATTGCTGCTGCTTTTGATCTTGAAGTAGAGTAGATGGATGTGAAGACAACGTTCTTACATGGGGATCTGGAAGAAGAAATATACATGAAACAACCAGAAGGGTTTGTAGTAAAGGGAAAGAATGAGTTGGTATGTAAACTAAAGAAGTCCCTTTATGGTCTAAAGCAATCTCCAAGGATGTGGTACCAAAAGTTTGACACATACATACTTGGATTGGGGTTTGTGAGAAGCAAAGTTAATCACTTTGTATATTCCAAACAGGTTGGTGATCACTTCATTAACATAGTTCTGTATGTTGATGACATTTTGTTGATTGGAAACAACAAAGATGTTATAAAGGAGGTAAAGTCTCAACTGTCCTCCAAGTTTGATATGAAAGATCTCGGTGCTGCAAACTTCATTCTGGGAATGGAGATAAGAAGAGGTCATCCAAACAAAATGATCAGTTTAAATCAAAGAAAACATGTTGAGACGGTACAACAGAGATTTAACATACAGGAAAGTAAGTCGGTCAAGGTTTCTATTCCTATAGGTGTAAAGTTATCTGTAGAGCAGTGTCCCAAGACACAGGAAGAAGAAGAAGACATGTCACGAGTTCCATATGCCAATGCAGTTGGTAGTTTGATGTATGCAATGGTCTGTACAAGACCAAACATTGCTCATGCAGTGGGAGTTTTGAGCAGATATATGTCAAAACCAGGAAAGGAGCATTGGACAACTGTAAAGAGGGTCTTCAGATATTTGCGTGGCACCACAAATTATGCAATCTACTACCAAGGGAGACCTGGACCAGACAAAGTAATAAATGTACATGGATTTGTTGATGCAGACTGGGCTGGAGACCTTGATCATAGAAGATCTACAGTGGATAAGTGTTTAACCTATTTGGAGGAGCTATCAGTTGGATGAGTAAGAGACAAGCTGTAGTTGCACTCTCAACTACATAAGCTGAATACATGGCAACCACTCATGCAAGCAAAGAAGCTGTGTGGTTGCAAAGATTGTGTTCAGGTATTGGGTTTGTACAAAAAGGTGTAAGGTTAGATTGTGATAGCCAAAGTGGAATCTTCCTGGCAAAGAACCCTGCTTATCATGCTAAGACAAAGCATATTGATGTGCAATATCACTTTGTGAGAGATATGGTTGAAGACAAGAAGGTGTTGTTGGAGAAGGTTGACACCGTGAAAAATGTTGCAGACTCATTAACAAAGTCTATTAGTACAAAGAAGTTCTCTTGGTGTAAAGAATCTATGGGCATTGATGCCTTGAACCTGTGACTTTATGAGTACATGACTCATTGCTATGTAAAGGAAACAACAAGTGGAGAATGTTGGGTATATGTTATATTCTTTGCATGTACGTATGGAGGGGAGGTGCGCATGTCAGCGCTACAACTCGACGATCCCAAAAGCACCTTCGATGGAAACAACCGTTAGGCTGTTTTCGATGCGAGCGCAGTGAGCAAAATTTTATGGCTATTTATAGCTGTTTGTGGCTATTTTTAGAATTTGTCTAAAAATATGTAACTTAATCCCGGTTAAGGGATTGGAGTCTTTTTCTAATCCAGGTTAACGAATTAAGGTATTTGGATGTTGCAGAATACCTATATTTTGTATTGTGAGGATTTCATAATGTAATGAAGAGAATATAGGAGCGGTGGCTCCAAGGTTTTTTAGTTTTCTCGGTTAAGGGTTTCTAGGGTAAATCTCTGTGTTTATGTGTGAATGATGTGTTGTGATCTCTATTTTGCTTAAAAGAATCTGTATGCTTTGCTTCTCTGCACAGGTTTAAAACTTACAATTATTTCACATAGTGTTGTTTATGGTCAGGCCCCAAAGATGGCGTTCAAATTCGCACAAACCCTCGAAGAAAAATAATTAGGGTTGTTGAGTTTATATGTTGTTACAACTTAATTCTAACTAGAACACAATGCCCAAAGAACAAGATCTCATAAGAGAGACAGAGAGCAAACCCTGACACAAGAGCAAAAAACACTTCTCCTCCTCCTTCGTTATCCTTCCTCTTTCTCTTTCTCGTGCAATGCTTGAGTGAGTTGTGTGTCTAAATGAGGGAGGGCACCTCCCTATTTATACTCAACTTTGACTTGACCTTTTAACCTAACTGGGCCAACCTATCAAACTGACAGGGCTTACCTACCTAGGAAAAACTCAAAATAATATTGATATTAAACTCTTATGGGTACTATTGACCCGACTTACAATGGAGGATTTACCTCATGACTTTTACATGACCTTTTACATTAATGACATCTCTCGAAGGAGGAATAATAATAATAATGTAAAGTACAAGTAGAATATTCTTGAAGTTACATTATTTCAACAATGGTCACTGCCAAAAATGGAGGTTAACCCTCGCATAGCACAACCAGGCACAAAGGTGGCATTCGATTTCCAAACTACAAGCTATTTAGTTCCAGCCATACACCAAGCCAAGACCATAACACAACCAATACCACAACCATGCCACAATAATTCAATTACAACCATACCACAACCAAATTACAAGCTAGTATAAACAATCTGAACAACAAAGCATAACAAGACCTTGAAAACCCACACTGCAAACTGTTTACAAGCACAACAAGGGTGAAACCTACAAATTTCCAACAACATTATATGTGTTTAAAAACATAGAGGGCAAGCGACCTGACGTTTGTCACAAGAGCACACAAATATCCAACCAACAATGGAAGTGTTGATAAACACAGGGTCATCAACGGGTAGGGTTTGATGCCTACTAGGAAAAGGAAGAACAACCGCACTAGACGAACCACTCGTAAGGTCTTTGTGCTCGTGCTCCATCGTGCATTGAACCTCCAAGCACCACAACCGAGCTCCATGGCCAAGACCCACTGCAAAGAAAGATGAAAATGACAGAAAATGGACTGGGTAAAATGAAACCACATAGTTAAAAACCAAATGGTGGTGCTTCTTACTTGGTCGAGAGAAGGTCCAACGTAGGCGATGGGTTTAGCGCGAACAACAACACTCAACGATGACGCCAAACTCCAAGCACTCACCCATAGGAACCATGACAAACCGGGTGTCGAACCATTCAACCAACTCCACACACCAAGTAAATAACATTCCCAGTTAACAACGAACAATGTTTCATGACCAGGTGGACCAACGAGCAGACCATGCCGCACCACTACTAGGGGGGAGGCAATCACCCATTGGGCTTGACCAAAGTAACACTACGCGAAACGACCTCCAAAAACCCTAGCGTAGACCCTAAAAGCCAAGTTCGAAACATGCCCAACTAATAGGCCCACTAATGACACGTGGCAGGCTCTCCAACTGACATTTGCTAACATTTGCTGTATGCATGGTTGGCCTCCACGATGACTATAAGAAGGACGCACCACTACTGATGTTCCCCTACTATATGTTTTACGATGTAAAAAAATATATAAATTTGATTCACAATAAATATCAAATTAGAGGTTTTTTCATTTTGGAATTTTTTTTTTATGAATTAATTTAATTTTTGATGGCAGATATTGTAACGTTGATTAAGACAAACGTTTTTAACTTTGGACATTTACCCTTTTAAATGTATAGATAAAACGGTCTCATTCATACCGAGGGACTTAAGTCCACGAAAATTGAGTATAAATGTACATTTAGATTAATTGGTCTCATTCCATATCATATCATCGAGTTTGTTCATTTGAATGCAACGTAAACCAAAGCGCGCAGTGCAAAGGCAGAACCATGGGACAGGGCCAGTCAGGAGGCTTCGGCAAACCGGGTGGATCCCCGGGCGACCGCAAGCCGGGCGACCGAAAAGAAAAGAAGTACGAGCCGGCCGCTCCGCCTGCTCGTGTAGGTAGGAAACAGCGTAAGCAGAAGGGCTCGGAGGCTGCCGCTCGGCTCCCCACGGTAACACCGCTCACCAAATGCAAGCTTAGGCTGCTGAAGCTCGAACGAATCAAAGACTATTTGTTAATGGAAGAAGAATTCGTGAGCAATCAGGAACGGCTGAAACCCCAGGAGGACAAGAATGAAGAGGACAGATCCAAGGTCGATGACCTCCGTGGTTCACCCATGAGCGTTGGAAACCTTGAGGAATTGATCGACGAGAATCATGCTATCGTCTCATCGTCCGTCGGGCCGGAGTATTATGTCGGCATTTCGTCCTTTGTCGACAAAGAGCAGCTCGAGCCGGGCTGCGCTGTCCTTATGCACAACAAGGTTTTTCTTTTTCGCTCTCTGTTTTTGGAAATTTTGTGTATTCAAGCATTGGATGAAAAAGTTACATGTTAAATGAAAATTGATACAGGCTAAATGATGATAAATACTGTTTTAATAAAAAAATCACAGGAAAGAAATTGCAGTTTAAGTCAAAGAAAAAATTACAGGTCTATTGATTTTATTTTATTTTAAAACACAGGATGGTAAGAATTCCTGGTTAAATGGAAAAATTTATAGATTAAATGAAATTTCCGTCTCCTTGAGAACTGGATCAAAAGAATTACATGTCAAATGAGAAAGAATACATGTCAAATGCAACAAATCATTGGTCGAATACAAAAAATCTCAGGTTAAATGAAGAAATTACAATTTAAATGAAGGAATTAGAGGTGAACTGAAAATTTTGTGTTTTCAAGCACTGGATGAAAATAATTACTGTTAAAATGGAAAAAGTGGCAGGCTAAATTTAAATTCTGTTCTCTTGAGCACCGAATCAAAAGGTTACGTGTCAAACGAAAAAGAAGATAGGTTAAATACAACAGATCATAGGTAAGTATGAAAAATCACAGGTTAAATGAAGAAATTAGAGGTTAAATGAACTAAATTATAGAATAACTGAAAAATTTGTGCTTTTAAGCACCAGATGGAAATAATTACTCGTTAAATGGAAAAAATTGCAGGTTAACTTTTTTCACATTAAGTTTTCAGCGTATATGTGTCATTTTCTTCCAAAACCAGGATTTTGGTTCACCTAGAGAGTTTTCATAGTTTTTCAGGTTGCCTTTTAACAATATTTTCTAATATTCTCCGATATTCTGATAAGTTTCTTTCAATACCCATGGCAATATATTCTCCAAAACAGTATATGCTACATTGCTAGAGATTTTGAATCGATGTGTAAGTCAACAGTGTTCGTTTGCTCCAGATTTTCAGTAAATACAGTTAGCATAGGGTTTTCTTGTATAATGATTTTTTAGAGTTGATATAGGTTTCGTTTTATTGCAAAAGTTTGACATTGACTAGGGGTTCTGTCAAACGAGGTTTACAGTTGACACTGGGTGATTTTTTAAGCAGACTTTCAGTTGCATTCATTCAGATGATACAAGAATTCTATTTAAAACCCAAGAAAAAATTGTTGACCTTATTTTTTGTTTCCAAATGTTTGTTCAAATGTATTTTTTAGCCTCTGGTGAGCCCATTGTGAAATATTTGGATATTTGTATGCGCAGGTTCTCTCTGTGGTTGGTCTTTTGCAAGATGAAGTGGACCCAATGGTATCAGTGATGAAAGTTGAGAAGGCACCATTGGAGTCATATGCTGATGTTGGAGGTTTAGATGCTCAAATTCAAGAGATTAAAGAAGCAGTGGAGCTTCCTTTGACCCATCCTGAATTATATGAAGATATTGGTATAAAGCCTCCAAAGGGAGTCATTCTTTATGGAGAACCTGGAACGGGAAAAACTCTTCTTGCGAAGGTACATATTGTCGATTACGGTTATTTGAAACATTTCTGATCTGCTGGTTAAGGTTTTAATGTTAGTAATGATGCCTGCTACAAAACATGAACTAAAAAATATAGGGACAATTCCAAATCCTCTCTCAATTCCAAACCCTTCCCATGGACCATTGGCTTCAACTAAAGAATTAACAAAATGGGACAATTGTGAATTTCCTGGTCGTAATTTTGCAATGCATGGTTTAGTTCCTGCTCATGGGGTCACTGCCAAAGGTTGATGGCCATGTGCTACTTCCTCTAGGCACAGGATGAGCGATGCTAACTTTTGAATGTCTCCATGCTCTGTCACTAGCAGGTGGTGATGAAGAAAATG
Source organism: Pseudotsuga menziesii (assembly GCA_001517045.1). NCBI lineage: Eukaryota > Viridiplantae > Streptophyta > Pinopsida > Pinales > Pinaceae > Pseudotsuga > Pseudotsuga menziesii. The sequence goes on from LPNX010068982.1 coordinate 222,247, forward strand.
TTAAATCATCATGGCTTTTTTTAGCATATTCAAACAAATGAAGCAAACATACGCTTACAATTCTTCTCTTATGTGTGTTTCCCTCTTGATGTTGTTACTGTAAGTGAGATTTTTCTCTTTCATTTTTCTGTTGCTTTGTGGCATTGCTGCTGGTGTATTCGTGAACACAACAATTTTGCATGGTTTCTGGGCTGTGTATAGCGCACAAACTCCCATGGAACCATTTCTTGAGCCATAACAATTCACTAGGGTATCCATCACAACTCACAAGCAACCTTTCTCTGTGTGGTGTTGTTTTATCTTTCTAGGTAACATATCCCAAGGGAAACCTTTCGAGTACTTCACCTCTTCGAGGATGGTACCCAAGGCCAGGTTATCAACTCATGAATAGATCATATATAGCTTATCAACAATCAGCTCACTAACAGTAAACATGTCACAAAGAGGGATTTGAACTCGGGTGGGGAGGATAACAATTTTTCCTCATAACTGCTTGTCCTACACCCAATTGATTGTGCTGTGGACCTACCAGTTTTATGTTACCTTTGGATTGGCTGAGATACATGGTGTTGAGTAGGGATCAATTCCTGTTGCATAGCCACTTCCATGAAATTTGTGGATCTGATTTTCAAAGGTGAAATTTGTGGATCTGATTAGCCTTCACTTTGCTCTATGCAACTTCAAGGAGTTCATTTGCAGCTTCAATGATGTCAAAGGTGAGTTTCACAGCGAAGTTTGTTCGTAAATTTTCGCTCAAAGACTTGGCGGGTGCATTCTGTTGATGTTTATGATACTCTCTGGGTGAATTGCTGCATTCTTCTGCAGCTTTGTGGTTCTGCATTCAAAGTACATTTTCCTTTTTTGAGGTGGGTTTCCTGTGCAAATTTGGTGTGTGAGATGTCCATGGCAGTCACTGGTGATTTTCAGGAGAGCTTCTCGTGAATTGCTCTAAACTGGCTCTTGTCCCTCAAGCACTCTCTTCTTTGGCAGATGTATTTCTGTTCTGAGCAATTTCTTTGTTATTTCTACCTGGTGTGGGTAGATTCAGTCTATGTATTTCAGCATGACTGTCTGTTTTCATCCTCCAACACCACTATGCAGTCTATGGCACGTTCCTTGGAATGTTGAGCGCATATTTGGTGCTACTCATGCTCTCCAAGTGGCTTGTGAGCACACTACAACCATTGGAGGGCTTTCTCTCATGTCGCTGTCATAAACATGACCTAGAATACCTTTCTGCATCACTATTTGTTAAGTATTGTGACGTAGGATAATTGGTAACTTGCCCAATTGTTGAAAGGGCGGCCTTCTTACTCCCACGTAGGATTGATTATTGACATTTTATAATAAAAGCTTTTTAAGGAGGATATTAGAACCTTTGTTTGGAGGTGTTATTGGATTGATTTTTTTTCCAATTTGTAATCTCAAAAGGTCTCAGAGTTTTGGCCATATATGCTGCATACAATATTAATTTGCAATTCTGTTCGGGGTGTTGCGAAGACCATTATGTAAATGTTGGCAATAATCAATGAGTATTTGCACACCACCATTTGTTCTCCTCTCTGAGGTCTTTTTTCTTGAGGACAGATGCCTTTTCTCCTGAACAAGTTTTTTCTTTATTTTCTAGAGAAAAAAACGTTATTTTATTGTCTCCAAAATAGAGGTACAAAATTATATATTGTCAATATATGCTGTCTGCATATATTCCGATATGAGAGAGATTGAAACAAATATGCCTTCTGGAGGCCCATCTATCAGACCCAAAAAAGGTGGGTTTAGGTATATGCAGGGCATTACAATACATGCCGAGCTAATAGAGATTTTTCAGCAAGAGTCTGCTCTGTAATAAACACACAGTCAATAAAGGTCATAGCCTTCAAGCTGTCCATGAGCAAGAGAAAAACAATCCAAAAATCATTCATCCCTGATTGAAGGAGGGTGTCCCTCGATTTCCTTGAAAGGTCTTTGATAAAACTGGTATTGTGTATCATTATCCACCTCTGAGATTCTTATTTATCCTTGAACCAAATGTAGCCCCTCTTTGGAAAGTTAATCTGCTCCTGAGTTATTTTCCCTGTAAATATGCATACAAGAAAAATCATCAAAACTGGAGATTATGTGTGAAACTTCAGGCAGTAACGGTTCTAAATTTGTGTTCCTACATCTATGTGCCCCCTTGATCCAGTTAATCACTAGCATCGAGTCACCGAAAACTTGAATTGCTTGACAGTTTTTATTTTTAGCAAAGCCAAGAAGGATTTTAAGAGAGAGGAACTCAGCGTAGTTGTTGGTTCTGGAACCGAAACTCATTGCACTTTTGAATAAGTGTGAATCTGAGAGATGAAGTATTGCCCCTCTACCACATCTGGCCTGGTTTTGTTGAGAAACGCCATCAAAGAAGGCTCATGGAATGGCCTTATTGATCAGTACATTCTGCACCATAGGGAAGGAAGGCATGCCTTTTACCTGAGGATAGAAAGAAAAGATGTTGATGCTGTTTATTGCTACTACCTCTGGGCACATGAAGCTCTCATTAAAGATAGCCTTATTCTGGTCAATCCAAATGCCCCAAGCGATAATCAACAGAAGATCTTGATACTGCTTGTTCATAGGCGTTGACATCAATCTCTGAAATGTGTTCTCAACTATTCCCCTTGCCAGGGAAGATTAACACCCAACAACCTAGAAACCTCCGCCCAAACCTGTCTTGAGAAGGAACAACTCAGAAATAAGTGAATCTGAGATTCTAAATTGTTCTTACACATTACACATCATCCTGGTCCTTTGAAACATCTGTTTTGCAGCTTGTACCAAGTTGGCGCATTGTTTTCCAATGTGCAGCACATGAGCAGTCTTGATTTCGCTGGACAATTCATTTTCCATAATCGCTTCCACCACCAAACCACTTTCCTGTTGAACATTTCCTCATTCAAGTGCTCCTAACCCAACTTTGGCGTATATGAGCCTGCCTGATCATGATCCCATATCAATTCATCTTCTTAGTCTGAAAGGTGTATATGGAAGTATTCAATGCATCAATATATGTGTTCCAAATGTCTGCCTGGTCACTTTTCAGAATCCAGAGTCAAGGCAGTGCTCGTAATCCATCCTTGGGAAAAAAAAGAGTTAGCTAGAAGATCCTTGATCTGGTTGAGATAGAATATACCACGATCGTGTAGGTTTTGCAAATTATTTGGTAATATGTGTTTTTGTCCACATCTTGCCCATGGATCAGAGCCGATCCTCACCTTCCTCTCGTTTCCTACACGCCAAGCAAGACCACCCCCTATAAGATCATAGGGACGAATAACAACTTTCCAAACCACCAAAGAATTAGTGTGGCTTTTGTTCGGAGATTAAACCCAGTCTAAAATTGAGTCTGGTGCTATATATTTCTGTTATATTATTGAAGTCAATAGATTGGTTGTTTTTAACAACCTGCACACACACTTGGCAGCGAGCGCTTTGGAGAAGTGGACTATGTTTTTGAGCCCTAGCCTCCCAGCGCCTTTAAAATCACAATTCTTTCCTAATGAACCCAAGGCATAACGAAATGGTCCTTGTTCCAATTCTAGAGGAAACAAAAGCAAAGTCAATGGGTAAGCTCCAGGATTCTCTTTTGGGATCCAAGAGAGAGACATTCAATATGCAAGGATGGCCTCTAGAACTGATTTTACAAGCGTAAGGCGCCTTGCTCTGGACAGCCACTTATGAATCCAAACTTGTAATTGCTTTTCTAGTTTGACTAATAACCACTGGTAGTCCTTCTTTTGGCAGTTGTTTGGCTTCAGTTGAAATCCCAAATATTTGATTCCAGACTCAAAGGCCATCAGAGGAAAAGCAAATTGGGTTTATATAATGGAGAATCTCTACTTTGTTAATATTGCAGCGTGACATTGATGGCTTTCTTGCACTAATTTGCATTCCAGTTGCACAGAGAAAAAGCTCCAAAGACTGTTTCAATTTGTCAGCATCTCAGAGCGAACCATTGCAAAAAATAAGAATATCGTCGATAAACAATACATGGGAAATATACAACATGTGAGAGATCATGATTCCTTTGAATGATCTGTTTTGCTTTGTGCTCACAATTGCTCGGTTGAGACCTTTTGCCATTGAAAGGAACAGAATGGGGAAAGAGGGAACCCATGTCGTAGGCCAAACTTGTACATGGGTACATTATTTGGGATATTGTTTGCTGGGACTCACATTGAGGTTTGTTGTCTATGATGGCACATATTTGTGCATATATTTCTCTAACTAATTGGACATGTCCAAATAGCGGATTCAAGTCGCTCTTGCAAATCTATTTAGAGTGTCACCTAATGTTTGCTTACATGACCTTTCATATAGCCTTGCCTTGTAGTTTCATAGTGCTTGCCACCTATGTCACAGGGTTCGCCGAACTTGAACCTCTAGGTTCGGAATTCGGCGAACCTAAAAAAATTTGAAAAATTCGTTTAGGTTCGGCGAACCTGAAGGCGAACCGGTTCGGCCATCAGGTTCGCCGAACCTCTTAAAAAACCCTAACGCTAATGGTTTAGGCATAGTTCGGGCATAGTTTCATTTGCATTAAGCCGCTTTCTTCCTGTAGGATGTCCGCTTTCTGCCAGCTGATAATTGTGTACTGCGAATAGTTGATTTGCTTCTCGCAGCTTATACTACAGTTGGAACAGCTGTCGATTTCCTTCTCGCATTTGGACCGGGGGTTTCTGTCGAGCTGCAAGCACCCAACAAGTCACAATAAGCAAAGATCTAGTCGCTGCGTGCAGGGCCATTGGTTGACCGAGGGTTTCTGTCAAGCTGCAGGCACCCTGCAAGTCACGATAAACAAAGATCTAGTCGCTGCTGCAACCCATTGGTCGACTATTGAGAGGCATTCGTGGCGTTGGGTAAGAGCTATTCATTTCAAGCCGTGAACATTGCGTGAGAGCTGGTGGTTTGCGAGAAGGTTCATTGTTGTC
>LPNX010068982.1:242684-321038 GCA_001517045.1 Pseudotsuga menziesii
GAGACCTGGATCTACTCCCGACAGGAGAGATCAGACCTAGACACCAGAATATATCAAATGTGGCTTTGAGGCACGTAAGGTGTAAGGTAAATGGAAACCCTAGCTCTAGGGTTTAGGTGCTAGCAACTGATGGAGATGACCACTGTCTTGGGAAACGTAATTGTGACAGGGTGAGCAAGGACAGAGTTGGGACTGTCTAGTACCAAGGAGACAAACTTAGTGAAAGATATGAAAGTATCAGGTGACTTGATTTATCAAGGAATGTTGGCAAAGAGAATGGGAGTAAGGTTAATTTAGGGCTAGCGCTAGAGATAGGAGATCAGTGCCTTTCGTGCATTGGGCAATGGAGTCAGTATCAGCACAACGTTTCAGTGAACCCACCTAGGATATACCCTGATCTATGGACCTAGAAAAGGATTTGGCCCAGAAGATTCAGGTTACAGGAAAATCAGCAGAAGGAGGGCTAGTTCTAGGGTTTGGAGAGGCAGATCTGTAGATCTAGAGCCACCAGGAGACTATCAGCTCAGCGTTGGAGGGGAGATGAGATCAGGATGGCCTGATCTACAAACCCAAATCAGAAAACTGCAGGAAAAATCAGATCTGGAAAAGTCAAAATCTGATGAGGGGGGCTAGGAGGCTGAAAGTTAGTTTTTCAGATCTAGGGCGACCTAGCAAGAACTAGCTCAGCGTTGGGGGTGTTCTGGAGTGCTCAAGCCTTGATATATCAGCCTAGCCTGTCAGATTTCAGAAAAAATAAACTCTGGAAAAGTCCAGTTTTTAGTGAAGGCGCTAGGGCTGTTTTCAGTTTGAAACGTAGATCTAGGTCAAACTGCCATGAATTTGGACATCGTTGAGGGTGATTTGGACTGTGTGGGACTCGATTTATCAATCTATGAAGTCAGAAATCAGAAAAAGTCAAAACCCTAGCAGGTCAAATTTTCAGTGGGGGCGCTATGCAGTTTTCAAGCTAAAAATCAGATCTAGGTCAAACCAGCAGGAATTTAACCAGCGTTGCAGTAGATTCAATGAAGGGGAGGCCCGATCTATGAAACCCAGCAGTGGTTTGGCCAAAGATCGGACGGTTCCTAGATTTAGTACTTTTTAGGGTTTTTAAGTATTTAGGAATTTTCAGAAAAATGGAAGGAAAAGCAGGTACAATGGATTCATATTTGTTAAAGAGAAGAGAGTTACCTGTTGGATCGTACATGGAAATGCTTGTAGAAGTCTTAACAGTGATGATCCTTGCTATCTCGAGCAATTCTGGAAGATCCAAGTGATTTCTATGACGGATGTAAGCCCCAAACCACCAATGCGCCCCCTACCCTACATGAGCAAACGTCAACAATATCAGATTTGCTAATACAAGATAAAGAAACCAAATGCTACAGGAAAGTAAAACGAAGTAATCATAGATCACAATGAAACTAATGAAAACCCCTTGATCCAAGACGAAGAAAACTGAACGAGTTGAGGTCCCCCTGCAAAAATGCTCCAACCAAAATGCTCTCCTGTAGACAAGACAATGATAGCAGAGAAATATAGATCTCACATGAATTTCCACAATGATAGGAAGTAGAAGACTATCCAATCACCATTTGAGAACATCAGATGCAAAGCAGATCCAAAATATCCACAGAAAAATCTTTCTATTATTCAGATCCAAGAGCCAAAGACCCTTGACAAATGAGAAGCTCTCTCCTTTAAATAGAAATGAGAGAACCACAATCATAACCGAATTCTAACCACTTTCAAAACGAGTGGCTAAGATTAAAAGATAAAAATGTTCTAATCAATGGTTGAGATGAGCTCAACATACAATACATGGATCAATATAACCATAAAGTACCAAAGTGGACTAAATCACCCATAAAGAGGATACCCCACTCAACAAGAAATAAATGAAGCACATGGTGGGTCAATGGAGTGTTGACTAACTTCCTCTGGGTGTCCCCATGGCATAAGAAAATAATATAATATTTTAATTCTTTGACTTTGTGCCTCCTTGAGGAAATCGTGAGCCTCCCAAAAGCTCCAGAAAATAATATAAAAATGTCCAAAAATAGGTGTGGGCCCAATCAGGTGCTGCAACTGTTGGAGAAGGTGTGGAGGACATCACTCTCATCATTATCACTCATCCCATGTCATTTCCTTGCCTCAGTAGCCCAAATCGATTTCTTCAATAGCCATTTAATCATTTTTTAATCTGCCTCGAGAAACGTGAACCTGCCAAAATAGCCTCCTAGGGTGATTGCGTTGTCAAATTGAGCCCACTAGGCTCTCTGGGATGGGGGTACTATGGTACAAACAAGTGGCTGCACCCCTTATGTCCATACAACGCCCTAGGAGATCCAAATAAAACATCTCCCTGCTCAGACACATCATCCTGTGAAGCAAAACTGCATCAGAAAGGTAAAATGAGCCTGATCATTTCTGCAAGTGCCCGGAACTGAAAATAAACTGTCTCATTAGACTCAGAGAGTCCAAATTCCATCTAGGGTGTCTACTCATACCCCTCTCAGGTCTCTACCTGATCATCAACCATATCCAATAGACAATATGACCATTTGTAAATGATCAGATACCAATAATATAACTCAGACTATCATCCATCTGCTGCAAGTGTTATGAGGCTAAGACATGCTCTACAACTCATTTAAGCAACAATCACAACAAGTAGCAGTCATTTCACTGGCGGTGCATCAACCAAATACATATAGAGGGCTTTATTTATTATTACTCAGACTCGACTTTCAGGACTATACTCACTTCATAGTTGTAGTCAATTTGCTAGTGAAGGGTGAAGGATGAAATTTACAAGGCTAGGGAAAATGATGACTTCCTACTTAACATCATGACACTTTGGATATGGAAAAGGAATACTCACTATAACCAATGCCGGACAAACAACAACACAAGGAATGGCAGTGCCTCACAAATGGTTGAGTTGTTTAGAGAGTACTTATTCAACTTAGGCATCATGTCTACATCAAGTTAGATCCAAGTTCATTAGGACCATCAATTTTATTTCCATGGCCTTTTGGGACTCCACCAGTGCTTAAAAGCACAGCTAATCGCAGCTTTCATTCGGGAAATATTTATATTTATAAGGTCAACAATATTTGGATATAGCATATTTTTAACCATTGTTTTTTGGACCTTTTCTTATACCCTTTAAGGGGTATTTTAGCATTTCATTGCTCTTGCCCTTTTTCACATATGTTAAGAAACACAGTTTTAGCATTTTCATTTTCCATGGGCGCATATATAATATTTCCAATCTAAGTAGTACATGAGCTTTTAGTTTTAGCCAACAACATCTCAAGTGACCAGGGGGAGTTTTGCACAGTGCCAAACATCGGGACAACCGACCATAATGATTTAGGCATACAATCCAACTCACCAAAGGCAAGTTCTGTCACCATGTCACCAACTCAGAGCCGAGACACAATATAAATAGGGAGGCTTGTCCAACAAAGGTTCTAGCGGGGGAAAAGGCCCTCCATGCCATAAGTCAAGAAGTCATTCGGGTTGAAAACAAAACTGGAAGGTAATGGATGGGTGGAGATAGTGAATGATGAAGCCAACACTAGCAAGCCAAAACAATGGTGTGAATGACTACCTCTATTCTCCCTAAGGAGGCTAAAACCAATGAGTATAGATCAGGAACTTCAAAGTCAGAGTAGGGACATCAATACATAAATACAAATACATCCAAGTCCATATAATTATGACCGCCAGATCATGACACCACATGTTAATACATGTCCCCAAAATGAGTATAAGAGCAATGACAACCATAACATAATATAAAAAGCTGAGTCATAATCATGCATATAATCCATCTGAAACATCATCTCTCCAATGAGAAAGCACTGATATAAAACTGGGCATCAATAACTGCTCTGTAATGACTAAATGGCTACATCGGTCCTCAAATCTGAGTGTCCTGAGACTCAGTCCTGACATGGGAGAGTACAATAGTCCACTACTACAATAATGATCTGTCAAAACTGCTCATCTCAGCATCTCATATGTAAGAGATTTGGTTGAAAAAATGTACTGTGTCTGAAAATAGAATATGGTAGCCTGGCTACTATATATGTGATAACAGGTAGGAAGCTTTTGTAGATTCTGACTTCATGTGCATGGTTTCGTTTGAAATTACAGATGTTGCGCATATTGGCAATCAACTCTCCTATCTTTGTCACATCCAAAGCAATATATTCAAGTTCTAAATTCAAAGAATGCACAACGTAAGGTGTCCAACATACTTGTGGATGTTTAGTTTCCACAATCATGCCAACAACCTTGCAAATAGGGGTGTTCTTTGTAATAATTTGAACACAAATATCAACACCTACATCTTCACAATGAACAACTCACGCATGTATTGTGCATCCTTATATTTCCAAGAGCATTCACCCCATTCTAGAAGATTGGTCTATTCTTTGAGGACACCATGAAATTGACAAGGGGTGGCATGTTAGATTTGTCCACCCGTCAACAACAATACTAACCCTTGTTGACGGCTATGTTGATTTAATAGGTTCTAGGATTTCTGTTTGTCCATCACCAAAACCTGATAAGGGCCATGCTAATTTAATAGGTGCTAGGAGTATATCCTCCTCCCCCTTTTCCTTAACCAAAAATGTGGTTCTAAGCTTTTATGAAACAGGAGGTACATACCTTGTCGGAGTCTATTCAACTAGTGTTTGACACATCTCAAGGAATAAAGAAGACCATGCAACATTAAACTGAATGAAAATTGAGATAGAAAAATAATTTGATGGTAAGATCCATCTCTCATAGTTTGTTGAAATATCTTTTCCATTGGATTGGGAACACACCTCTTCCTTGTTGCTGCTGTGGATCTACTGTTGTCCTATTTGACCCCTCTTGCATGTCCACTAGATGGCTTCTTCAAGAATGGGAAAGGCCTACATACTGTTGCCATGTGCTCCATGCCAATAGTCCTCACATTTTCTTTGTTTTGGAGTCACACATTTACATACTCCAATTCCTCTTGCTTTGAGGCCTACCTAATGGGCCTTGACTCATGAGTCATAAGTAGTTGTTATTAAAAGTGACACTGCAAAAGTAGCATGTCCAATAGCAGTTTCCCTGCTAACACTATTACCCCTTGTTTGGTTACATATTTCTTTTTTATTGTTTCTCAAAGTAGCTTTCTCTTAGCATGATTAGACTAATGTTCCCAGATTTAGCATTATGGGGGAATCATTAGCACTATTCAATTCAGTTGCCTTTGGCTTAGAAGCTGTGAGTGGGGGATATCTATTCTACCAAAGTTGCCCAAGACTTGCACCTGATCCTGACTCCCAACTGCTGTTGCGTGTGCTTGCACACATCCACAAGTGTTGGCAGAAGGACAAGTACAAACATGGGCATACCACTCAGTAGGACTTGAACCCTGGCAGGGTCTATATTAGCTACCTGCTTTTACTAATCGTGCAAGCCACCATTGTCAGTTACATATATCCACAAAGGATATTTGCTGTTCTGATTTACCATTCTTGCAGCTCCACTTCCAGCAATTGCAGCTCTGCATTTCTAGTAGTTGGAGCAGTAACACTTGCAGTAGGAGTACTGGTTGGACTTGGAGGAGGAATACCAACTCCAACTTGTTTTCATTTCCTTTGAGATTGAGCAGTAGCCTATGATGATTCTACCGTTGTTATGTGGCAAAAATGAAGAATAATCCTGTTGCTTGAGAAATGAAAATTAGAATGACAGAATTTAGATGACCTAGAGCAAGGAATTGGAGCTGATGTTTGAGTGTTCTCATTTTATCTTATGTGCTGGAACTGGTTATATCAAGAGTCTTGGGGTTTTGAAAAAAATAGAAAAGAAACATCACTAAAGATTGGTAAATGCTATTAAAGAATATAAACCAATAAAATAATGAGAAGCAAATTCAAATCAGAAAGCTAAAGTAATGAGAAGCAAGTTCAAGAGCCCGCACGGGTGTGGCTCATTGGCGATTTGCTTGATATGAAGTCACATGTTGAAAAGGAGGTCACGATTTCAAATCACACCTGGGCTTACCCGTGTCCCATGCTTGCGGGCTGTTGTGGGGCACCTAGGGGTATAGTGGTAGTGGGAATGGATCCCTGGACCCCATGTCACACGAGTACCAGCCCAGTCCCCAGTTGCCGATTCCTTTAGCAAAAAAAAGAAAAAGAAAAAGAGAAGCAAGTTCAAATCAGAAAGCAAAAGCATGCGGGGCATTTTATTGAGATTCAGAAAGAAAGGAAGTGTCTTGTTTAGAAAAGATGATATACAAGGGTCAGTATGGATCATTAAACTTCATCTATTGAGGAATGAATCTCCAATTATATTCAGGTTTATAGCTAGATGCGGGTTTACATTTTAGGAATAGTTAATAAAGCTTTTGGTACAACCAAGTTAAATGACTGTAGGAGATGTCTTTGCTGAAAATGATTATGGGATTCTCCAACAGAACTAGTAATGACAAGAATGTATTACTTTTGGGTGTACAATAGTTCAGATTTCTATCGTGAGGATAACTGGATACAAGGAACATTTGTAGAGACATGTTTTTTCTTAAAATATTTAGCATTTGTCTTGAGGTAGAGATTCTAAAGCACAGAAAGAAGTGTTGTACATCATGATCCAGTCCAGACAAAAACAACCTGAATTATCCTAGGTAAGTGACAGAAAATTGTTAAATATAAGTTTCTGGGACATCATTTCAAGTACATTACTGCCTTTTACAGCTGATGAGTTTCAACTTCTGTCCAGTGTGCCCCTTTGTTTGTTGTTCTGTTTGAATGTGTTCAAACATAAAAAAAATCTCTGTTGTGATATGTAAGTGTTGATAATGCCTCTATTTTGCAATTGAAGCTTGCAAAGCTTAAAGCATCACGATGTAATCAAATCTTTGTTTTGACTGTTAAAATTGTGGAGAATATAGGCTAATTGTAATTGTAGGATTTTTCTAAGGCACGCAACAGATGTCTCCACCTGTATTGGGATGGAAAAACACAAGTCCACAATTCCTAGCGAGGGAAACATTTTAGAGAGAAAAATGTGTGTCAAATGCATGTGCATCTTGATGAATCACATCTTAGTCCCTCCAATCAATGTTGAAAATTGTTTGGAGCATGCCTAAATCTGTTGAACGGTTAAGTCTTCTTAAATGATTTGCTATCTTTATTAAAACTATACAGAGAATGTAGTGAAGCCCAACATATGGGGTGGTGTTTACAAAATGTTGGTTGGTGTTTGGCATTCCGTATTGCATTCAATAGCCTCTCGCTCTGGTTTTATTACATTGTTGCTGGCACCAATTCCAAAGAGCAATTTTTGTTATTTTACTACAATGTGATTGGGGTAGTTGTGATGATGAAACAGTGAAATAGTTGGAGACATTAATAATCATGAAATGGTGGGCTACACCTCAGGTACATTTGCTTTCTTTGAACAGGCTAACAGTTTGCTAAGCTATATTCCAATCAAAGTAATTTCGCAAAGTTGGCAGGATGTCCCAACTGGAAAGCCTATACCATATGCTGAAGCAACAAGTGTGTGGGCTGAAAAGACAGAACAAAAGGATGGACTAATTGCTTCTGATATATCAAATTTGGAATTGAAATGGCCGGAGGATAAACAAAGAGGATCCAATCAGCACACAGTAAGGTACAAGCCGCAAATGCAAATCCTCCACATAAGTTGGGAGTTGATTTAGAAGATTTCTATGGTAAATCAAAGACACAGAAAGGTTCAGATATCCACAAGGAGTATGTAATAACAACAGGCCAGGTACAAGATGTGGGGCAACTTGTTCCACTGGCAAGTGGAAATGACAGTCACATAGACCTTTTTGCTACACAACCAAGCAGACAGAAAACACAAACAGATGTGGGGGATGATGATCCCTTTCTTTCTTGGGAAGCTGATTTTCAAAGTGCCAAACCAGAACTCAACATACTCGGATTGAGTCTAGGCGCATCTACAGTGCCTCCTGCTGATAATCCTTTTCATTTAACAGAGGAAAACAAGGGATCACTCCAGGACTCCAGCCCATAATCAGCCATTCTATAGTCAATGGTAAAGGCATGTCTGGAGACAAGATGAGTGATGCAAAAAGCACCATGCATGTGAAAAGCAGCCAGGTTCAAGGTGATCCCTGGTCAAGCATTATGACAAAGGAACCATACAGAGGGAGCTCAAAAATTCCCGAGGAAAACACTGATTTGCAGTCAGAATGGCCAGAATCTTATCAAGTTTCTTTCTCCGTTTCTACTTGGCAGCAAGGTGACAATTTTCAGAACAATAAATCAACACTAGGAAATGTTAAAAATCATATGGCTGGTGAGAATGGAATGGAGTTTGATACTCTTTTCCAGTCAAATCCGGCATCCCAGATGTTGAAAGTAGGCGAGGTAACAAGTCTGAATTCTACCTTAACTGAAGTTGACTTGTTCAATGGGTGTGTTGCTATTCCTTTTTATGTTACTGCTTTTAGACTGTCATGGTATATACTCTGCTTGTTTGTTGAATTTACAGCTTGCTTTTCATAATCTCTCAAACATATAGATTGTTTGTTCTCCTTAATATGTCTCCATTCTTGATCTATTGAAGCTATATTTTTTGCACGTATAAACTTACATGCTCTATTAGTCCGTCCTTCTGTTAAATTTCTTAGCATCAAGTTTAAAACATTATTCTTGTTATATGGTTTTTCTTGTGAGGGTAGAAGTTTCATTAGATATTTTTCTCTGATGACGACCCTTAAAGTCTATAATTCAGTTGCAGTACTGTGAACAACAACAGGGATATTGATGGTTCATTTGCTATGGAATCTAATTTTACAATATAATGATGAGCTTGAAATTTTAGTATGACCGACTACCAGACTTTCACTGCTTTTTTCTCTATTCAAGAAGTCCATGAACTGGAATCTAGACATTTATTTCAATGTCCCTCCTTTGATTGCTTTGAAGTTCTAGCTGACTGGGTTCAATGTTGAAATTAGGGCTTTTTCATCAAAAATTGATATATTTGTTCTTTAATGCAAATTTAAATTACGAAAATAAAACTGAATAGTACAGCAGTAGTAAAAGTCTAGCCAAGAAAAGAAGTAATTTTTATCTCTTTCAACTTTAACACTCACTAAAAATCACTGTGTTAAAGTTAGGGTTTAACAACTGCAGAGACAAGATTACAACCTATATGGCAGCAGAAGTAATAAAGTAAACTAACTAACAAAATTACACTAGACTAACAATTAGCAGCAGTACGAGATCTAACTAATAAGGCAAAAGAAACAAGTCTGAGTTGGACCTTCCTTGTACTGAGAATTTACTTTCAGATCAGTCCTTGTCTCTCAGAGACAAGTCACTAAATAGAGCAAGTCTGGCCCTTACCCAAGGGCATGGACATACCTGAGAGAGAGAGAGAGAGAGAGTGCTGTAGGATAGGGTTAGACGAGTACAGTAGAAGGTACCACAGTCAAAACATCCAAGATCAACCTCAAGATGTTAACTAAGACAACCAACATGTGTCCAACAGTGGAGGGCAGTCTTCAAGGAAATCTTATCAAGATAGCAGCTGCACGAGCAGACCAAAAAGTCTGGTGGCAATCTCATAACAGTCCACACAAGCAGCAGTCCACTCTAACAGATCAATACACGCAGTGGCTCACTTAACCAGTCCACACACAAGGCAGCAGCCTGCTCAAACAGCCTACAAGAGGCAGCGGCCCACTTCAAACAGCCCACACAAGGCAGCGGTCTGCTCAAACAGCCTACTAGAGGCAGCGGCCCACTTCAGAGTCTCAGACAGCCCACACAGGGCAGCGGCCTGCTCAAACAACCCATTAGAGGCAGCGGCCTGCTCAAACAGCCCACTAGAGGCAGCGGCCCACTTCAAACAGCCCACACAGGGCAGCGGCCTGCTTAAACAACCTACTAGAGGCAGCACTCCAAACAGCCCTCAAACAGTCCACTTGCAGCGGCGGCATACTCAAACAGCCCTCAAACTGTCCACTAGCAGCAGCGGCCTACTCAAACAGGCCTTAAACAAGGTACGGCAGCTGAAAGCAAGGTACAACAGCTACAATACAGAGTACGGCTCATACGTGTAAAGGAGGAAGAAGCAAAAACAGCTGTTGGAAGTCCCAATCAGGAGAGTGCTCAAGCAAGAGAAGTCTAGAATGTAAATTTTCCTTTAATATTCAACTAGGGCTAAACAATGCATGCAAAATATCAACTGATAACCACACATGAATATCTTTTACAGTATGCAGCGGAATATAAAATTGAGAAATAAATCACAACATCACATCACAATATTGACACTATTATTTTGGGTATGGAAACCCCCAGAAAAACCCAAGATGGGAAAACCGGTGCAGCAGTCGGATATTGATTTTATTATGAGAAAATATGGAACATTACAATCACTGCAAATTCACCCAAACCTGGCGAATGCAGCTACACGGTAGAATCACTAGGCAAAAAACTCAACACCGTACTGTGTGAATGTACGGCCCAGCTGTATGAAGCTCGATGATCTTGCTGCTCGCTCCTCCGTCTTCTTAGCAAAATCCTCTGTCTGACTTTCTCTCCCTGTTTGTATCTTGTTTCTGTTGGAATACAAGTGTGTGTGTTCTCCACCAATTGATCTCTCTTTTATAACTTTAGGTAAAGCGAAAACCCTAATTTCACTTTCACTTTAACAAGTGGTAAAGCAAAAACCCTAATTTCACTTTCACTTTAACTAGTGGTTCACTAAAGTTAATTTATATCACTTTAATTTATTTTCCAAAGTAAACTTAGGAAAAGTAAATTAAATACAACTGGTTTCCTATTTAAGTCTTCTGTATGCAAGAACACATGCGTGCAGGAAGACCTTCCTTGTTGCTACTTGTTTAACATAGAAACCTTAGATGTCACCCAAATAAGCATGCATCAAACCCAAGATCAGACATAAGCAATTAAATCTCAGATCTCACCTTCAAGACACACTCCCAATGAGATCTAGGGGTTCTATTTTTAACTTTTAATAACTTTTAGAAGGATCTTCCTTGTAATCCTTTATTGACTTTAGGGTTACACTCCAAAGGTCAAGATGTCATACGCCTAAGAGGGTTACCAAAATTAAAAACATAAATAAATGTTAGGATGTCATAACAAAGGGCTAAGGTACCACACTCAAAAGGGGGCTCTAGCACAACAAGGTAGAGGTCAACCCAAGACCAAACCAAACACAAAGCTAACCACAAGTCAACAAGGGGTGTCACAACAAAGTGGGAAAACAACCCTTCTACCCACAAGACTAAGGGCGTAACAACATGGTGGGAAGGCAAACAAACTTTTATCTCTCTTTCAAAGTATGTGGTCCACAAGTGTTCCATAAATAACTGGAAGTTTTATCATCACCATATAAGGAAGGTTCAAACTGGATTATGTGATCCTCTGGTCCTCCTGACTTCTCCTGAAGGTCAAGTGCTAGTGACTTCATTAAGGGGTGCCCCGTCCCTAGAAAAAACAACCTAGCTCAACCATCTAGGAGAGGAGGGCATCATACATCATCATCTTGGTTAATTGACCAACATTTGCTTAGTTAACTGACCAGGAATATACCTGCAAGACCTGCTTGGTCCTAGCTCAAGAATCTGGGAGCAGGATGTCTCTGTCTCTGCCTGCAGGATTTGCTTGGTCCCTATGACCAAGAAATTGTCTGGTCCTAGAGATAGATAGGGGCCCTAGCCACATGCTTGGTCCTAGACCAAGAACCCCAGTAGACTGTTGGGGGCCCTAGGGTACCCCTACTAGGAACTTACTCTATTTTAATTAACTGACCAGGAACCCTAGTTAACTGACTAGGGTGCCATCCTCCCAGAGAAAGGCTCTCGCAGTTGCATTATCTTTAACATTCAACACAAGCTTATATATTTGAGATGGGTTGATAACGGGAACTTCCATCAAGTAGGATGAATCCAGCAGTTTCTCTTTCTTGCATTTGTCAACTATAAACAGATACTGTGTATAAAAGCTAAAAGAAAAATGCAAGACCAATTTCCCAGGCTAATTAAAGATTATTTGATTGGGATTTTTTGAATAGCGGAAAGTGTAGTGTTTCAGTTAACAGAATTCATGTTTTTCAGTTTGATCTTGTTGGGAAACTGCATCCATTTTGTTTATGTTTACTTTTCCTACCAGGCTCACGTGGTCCTAACTGCAAAATCCTTAGAACTGTTGTAGTACATGCTTACAAAATATAAACAGTGGCTTTTAAAGATAGCCATGAATTCTCTTGAATATCTTATGAGATAATGCGAAAGTGTAGTGTTTCAATAACATAGTACATGGCAACATTCTTACAAAATCAGAAAAATAGGTCTGAAACTGCAAGGAAAAGCATTTGAAGATTTATTGATTGATACTAGTTACTTGCTATTAATCGTGTGGAGAACATGCATGCCGTTATGCAAGTCCAATTGACCAAAGCTATTTGAAGACGTTTGGGGTTTTCTTGATTAACTTGTGGAATAATGAAAAAGCATAGCACACGGCAACATGTTTACAAAATCAGAAAGGTGGGTCTGAAATTGTGAGGAAAAGTGGGATCAGGAATTCTTTGAAAGGAAGTTATAGAGACACTGAAAACTTGCAATTTTATGAAATAAACCTTGTTCACAAAAGCAGAGAATGAACATGATATTTTGTTTGTACTAGAAACTTTTTTTTTAACAAGACACTTGATATATCAGTGTGGCAAACATGCTGTTATGCACTTCCAGAAGATTTCTTGATTGTTATTTTCTTGAATAGCTCATGCAATTTTGGGAAATCACAGTGCTTCAATTAAAATAGTGCATGCTTACAAGAGCACAAAAATAGGTTCAAAACAGTGAGGAAGTGGGATCAGGCATGCTTTAAAAGGTATTTATAGACACTGAAAACACACAATTTAGGGAAAATAAGCCTTGTTGGCAAAAGCATTGAATGAACATGACATGCTGTTCCTACTAGAAACCATATTTTTTAAACCAAGAGACGTATTTTAATCACTGCACGAAAAACATACCCATCCCCATTCTGAGAGCATTACAATGAAGTGGGGCCAGCTTACAAGTTACAACACTTCAGAAAGATCCTTTTGCCGAGAAGCCATGTGTGGGAGTATCTATTCCACCAAATTTCCCCGTGACTTCCACTTGGCCCCAATTGCATGAAATGGCCCACTTGCAGAGGTGAGACAGCCATGAGGGATGAAACATGTCAATGGGGGATTTGAACTTTGGTGAGGTGTAAAACATCCACCCTTTACCAACTAGCCATGATCCTGTTGATCAAAACTAGTTTCTTTATGCTTTGAAACATCTCCTGGTCTTCAATTTTTTTTTATTAATATGCAGCATAAATCGAAATTAAATATAGTAAAAAAATAAATAGTCTCCCGAATATGTTGTATTTAGAAAATCCAGTTTCCATAGTAATATGGAAGCATATTTATACTAATTTATGCTATATTACATGTTCTCAACTGTTTCATAATGTTTTTTGATTCATAATGTTTTTTGATGTGCTAATATTACGTTTTCTTCCGTTGTTTTGACAAAGGAGAGTCCTTTTAGTTGTTGTTCTTTAAGGACTAGTTTCAGTCATGTCTGAAAAGAGAACGATCAATTATAGAAACTCTGATTTTTTGCATGTTTTTCAATAAGATTGATGGCACTATAACTTGACATGATACCTTTTACAGGGTAGAAGACAAGACAGGTAACGCCCAAGCCAAAGATGTCTCTGCTCTGCTGATTATGGGCAATTCAATGGTTGCCATGCCCCAAGTTTCTTCAAATAATTCGTTGGTTTCTGAAATGCATGATCTTTCATTCATGCTCGCAGATCATCTTGTTATACTTGACGAAAGTGGAAGCCAGTAATCTAATGTCAATACAATTTGCAGTGATCTCAATTTTTAAATATTTTTTCCTTTAATTGTCATGGTTAGTCTGAGTTGAAGATCAGATGATTTTGTAACCTGTCGGCTAGCTTGAAGCACAGTTCAACTTAAATTTGAAAACAAAATAGGTGGTTCCACCATATTTTTCAGGTGTGAAGTACCCTTATAAGTTGTTTTTAAATTTGGTTAAACTGATTCTGTGATCTGCCCGTTGTTGGCTTACTTTCACAGTACAAGTTTTGGTAAAAGTCCCATTGCAAAAGATTACCAGAATTGAAGAAGTTATATTTTCAGATGCTGCATACAAGAAGCAATCTGAGCAGTTTTGTAATTTTTTGTAGCTATGTTGCACCAAGTTTTGTAAGATGGATGTTGAGGATTGTTGGAAGGTACCTCTAATATCTAGGGGATGAGAGATAGAGTGGGTAAAAATTATTAACTTAAATTAAATTAAAGATTTATAATATACAGCTATAATACCATTCTTAGAAATAACAATTATTAAAATAACATGTCACAGAGACTTACTGGATATTAAAACACTTAGAAATAAATTATTATTTGTTATTTTTATTAAAACACTTAGAAATAAATTATTATTTATTATTTTTAAAGTTGTAAAACTTATTATAATTTAAAAAATAGGGATTTACAATACAAACTATAATACAATTATTAAAATTAGCAATGATTAAAATAACATGTCCCAGACTTTGAGTGGGATATTAAACTAGTATAGATCCATCTGAACTAGGGCTCTACCAAGAGTCCAGAGGGATCAAGTTCTTGCAAACCTTTTTTAATTACAATGTCTAATAAGTATTCCTACGTGTGAGGGAAATGGTCAACTTGCTTAATTAATTTCAAAATAGGGTAAATATAAGTAGAAGAATGAGCAGTGTAACATTAATAATCATATAATTAAATAGTTTCCAAAAATTGCTTGTCTTTCTTTAAAACTAATAATGAATATTTTTTTTTTTACGAAAACGGATAGAATTTTATTAATAGTTTGGCAAAAGGGCTGCCTGGGCCTTACAATACATATTCCAGTATTCTATGCTGGGCTTCCTCTTCATCTTGCTGCCTGTGACAAACGCTGAGCTTGATCTCATCAGGATTATCAACTTCAAGTCTGGGGCCCCTACATAATGCAGCGGGCTAGCATCTTTAGCCTTAGGGAATCATGTCATTTGAAATTTCTCCATTAATTATCAGCTGGCTTTTATTCAGCAGAGTGCCCCGATTGGCTTCAGCATCTGCTTGTCTATTTAATTGCCTTAGAACATGATGGGCTTTGACAGTTCTGAAATGAGACAAAAGGAGAAGAATTTTCCTGTAAATTTGGGCGAGATTGATATCCGTTGGCATTTTCTTAGAGCGTAATGCTTTAATAATCAATCTAGAGTCGCCAAAAATAGTGAGCTTTTGAATATTCAGCTTCCTCGCTTGACTTAGACCCTGCCACAATGCCAGATACTCAGCGTGATTGTTGGAGGCGAGACCAAGTCCCCAAGCATAGGACAGGTGGAGATTGCCGGATGGTTCAAGAATGATGCCTCCTCCCCCAGCTTGACCGGGATTCCCTTTCAAGGCCCCGTCAAAGAAAAGACACCATTCGTCAAGAGCTGATCTCCACTTAATGAATTCTTGTTCTTCTAGTCTAATTTCCCATTTCGCCTTTTGATGAGGTTTGCTGGTTTCCTTGCTTTGAAGATTCAGATGGAACTCCTTCACCCAGCGCTCTTCTTCAGTAGAGAGGGTTGCCGTGTTGCTTATTTCTGGCTTAGAATTTAAAGCTTCTGAAAGCATGATCTTAGCTTTTACAGCCACTTGAGGAGGGAGTCTGTTGGTCTCTTTAAAAACTCTATTGTTCCTCTCCAGCCATATTTTCCAGCATAAGAATTTAGGAATCCACATCCACATGGTCTTGAGAAGGTTTTATTTGCTCAAATTAAAGGGAGATAGGGAGATCCAACAACTGATAAGCTCCATAATTGAACCTCGTAAATTGACAGCGATGGGCCAAAGCATGATTTTCCAGACTTCCTTGGTGAAATCGCAATAGATGAAGAGATGCTCGACTGTCTCCTCAGCGCAGTTGCAGAGTGGGCAACGAGATGCCAGCGCCCATCCTTTTCTCCTGAGGTTATCAGTGGTCAGAATACCATTGTGGAGCAAAGTCCGAGTGAAAATGTCAACTTTTGGGATTGATTGAAAATTCCAGAGGGCTTTCTACGGTCCAGGATTTGGAGGGACCCAAGGAATTTCCAGAATTGCAACATAACCAGCAGCTGCAGTATAAATTCCAGATCGTGAGCCCCAGCCACGTTTATCTCTTGCTCTGGCACTTATGGGCGATTTCCCTTGAAGGAGATCTAGCAGTTTCAGCGCTTCCTCCTGAAGTTCGTTTGGATAATCACCCAAATTCCAACTTTCCCAGGCTTCGATGTCATCACTTTTCCAAGATGAAATGTCCCACAGGGTGCTGCGATTATTGGCTTGGAGCCAAGCTTTAATATTTTCCAAATCGTTGACTTCATTAAGGGGCTGATCTCCAAGAATAGAGTCATCCCAGATTTGAATTTTTGCTCCATTTCTTGGGATCCAGGTGAGCTTTGAGATGAAATGCGGGAGAGCCTTTTTGCAGAGCGAGAGGATCGGGGATCCTTTCTGCACTTTTGTGGCCCTTTCCAAGCATCTTTCCTCATCTCCTGTGAAGTATTTTTTCTTGAGAATTTGTTTGCTCCAGGTTCTTTTCCCAGTGATCATATTCCAGAGAATTTTGCCACCCATGGCAAGGTTTTGGGTGGACACATCTCTGATTTGAAGGCCCCCCTCCATTTTTGACTTAGTGACATTGTCCCAGCTTACCAGATACAACTTCTTTTCATTGTTTCTGCCACCCTCCCAGAGAAAGCGACGGAGCAGCTCATTAATCTTGTTTGTTATGGTTTTGGGAGCTAGAAGGACTGAACAATGGTAGATAGGAAGGCTAGCAAGGACAGAGTTCATCAAGATTACTTTACCTGCTTTGTTGAGCCATTTTGCTCCCCACGCGTGGATTTTGTTTTTTAGCTTGTCCAGCAGGGGCAGCCAGTGAATAACTTTAGGGGAAGCTTTAAAGATTGGAATGCCCAGATAAGAAAAGGTATCCCAGGTTGTAAGGCCTTCCATTTCTAGAATCCGGGATATCTCTAGCATTTCCCGGGGAGTACAATTCCAACCATAGATCTTGCTTTTATGGTAATTTATTTCACTTCCGGAGCTGTTCTTCTAGAAGTTCAGATCTGCTTTGAATTTACTGGCTGTATTGAGATTGGCTGCACCCAATAAAAGGGTATCATCTGCGAACTGGGCGCGGTTGACATCCTTAACCTTTGGGACAATTCTGATGCCTGAAAGAGATCTGTTTTGGAGTTTTCTGTTCAGTTGGAAGCTTAGAACAGTAGCTTGGAGGACAAAGAGCCCTGGGGAAAGAGGGCAGCCTTGCCTCAGGCCTCTTGAGGCCCTGAAGAAGCTGGTGGGACGTCCATTAACCAATGGAGCGATCCAAGGGGCTGAAATGCAAGCTTTAACCCAGTCTATAAATTTCTGATTGAAGCCAAAGTTGCTCATGACTGCAAAAAGGAAATCATGCCTGACTCTGTCAAAAGCACAAGCTAGATCCAACTTTACTACCATGCCTTTTTCCTTTTTTTTTATAGCTGGTATGAATGGCTTCTTGGACTAGAATAATATTGTCCAGAATTTGTCTTTCTTTTACAAACCCGCCTTGATTTTTCGGGATCAATTTTGGCAGGAATTTTTTAAGTCTGTTAGCCATTATTTTGGTAACGATTTTGTACCCCGTGTTACAGAGGGATATAGGCCTAAATCTGCTGAAATTCCTGGCTCCTTTTTCTTTTGGAATCAGGGCCAAGAACGAGGAATTGGTGCTGCCCCCCAGCTTGGAGCAGTTCTAAGCCTTCTTAACCATTCTGTACAAATTCGATTTGATGATGTCCCAGCAAGAGATGTAGAACCGGGCTGTGAATCCATCCGGCCCAGGAGCTTTGTCCGGTTCCATTTTAAAAAGGGCTTTCTTGATTTCCCGAATACTTACAGGGCTGTTCAGCAACTGGTTATCCTCATCATTAATCAAGCTTGGAATCTCTGAGAGAGGGTAGGACTTTGGATCCACCGGATCCAAATCCGGAGTAGAATAGAGGTTTTTGAAATAGTAGTGGGCAGCCTCCTTGATTTCATTGAAATCCGTTATAACTTGGTCTTGCATTTGTATTTCATTGATGGAGTTGTAGTTTTGCCTGGCTTGAGATTGCTTGTGAAAAAAAGTTGTGTTTTTATCTCCGGCTTGGAGCCAAAGCGTCCTTGACTTGGTTCTCCAGTAGATTTCCTCTTCTCTACAAGCTTTGTGATAATTCCTTTGAAGTTCAGCCTCCTGGTTAAGCAAGGCAAGAGTGACCGGGGACTCTTCCAAGACTAGTTGGTGCCGTTCCAGGGCCTTCTGAGCTCTTTTCCTTTCATCCGTGGGGGATCTAAGGCCTTTGGCCCAAGCTTTCAGATCAGCTTTGAGTCTTCTGAGTTTACTTTCCCAGACAAAGAAGGGGGAACCATAAGCAGGAACATTCCAGGATTTGGACACCATATCATGGAAGCTTTCCAGATTTACCCAGATTGGGCTGAACCCTTTCCCAGACAAAGAAGGGGGAACCATAAGCAGGAACATTCCAGGATTTGGACACCATATCATGGAAGCTTTCCAGATTTACCCAGATTGGGCTGAACCGAAAGGGAATGGGACCTAACTTTTTTCCGGGGAAGAGGGAAAGCGAGATTGGCTTATGGTCAGAAGTATAATGCGGGAGGATCTTGGAGGTCGCCATGAGTCCAAGAGTAAGGAAGGAGGAATGGATGAGGAAGCGGTCTAGGCGAGTAGCTATATGGCCAGGCCCTATCCTTTTGTTGGACCAAGTAAATTTCCCACTGTCAGGGATGATATCTTCAAGCTCCCAATCCAGCATCAAGTCTTCCACCCATTCTCTTGCAGGGTCCCTGACAATCGATCCCCCTCTTTTCTTGGCCAAAGCAAGAGTAACATTTAAATCCTCGGCAACTATTAAATTTCAGGATTATGCTGATTAAGAAAAAGTTTTAAGGAGTCCCAGCACTCTTTTTTCTCTGCATGCGAGACAAGAACATACATATTAAAAATACTTACAGGGTGGTCGGATTCTTTGTGGAGCAGCTTGGTGAATAACCAGTGAATGGTTCCGTCTTCTTCTACAAGATCGAGCTTTGTAGAGTCCCAGAACGTTGCCATGCCTCCCAATGCTCCTCTTGCACTCACAGCCCTGCCCGGGCCTTTCTTCCAGAACGAATTACTTGCTCGGAGGAGAGCCTCCTCCTCCAATTTCGTCTCCTGGATTAGGAGGACTTCTAGCATCATTGCTCTTACTAAATCCCTTATGGCTGCTTCTTTTATGGTGCTGCCTAGTCCTCTGCAGTTCCAGGAGATGTACTGCATTATTTACCTGGTTGAGGGAGATGGCCCCCTTTCGGGGTTTTCCCAAGTTTCATTCCGGATCTGGTGTTCATAATTTCTGGAATGGTATGTTGTGAGCCTTGGACCACATCTTTATAGGACTGCTCTTCCCTTCTTTTCTTCTCAGTTTTCCGTCCCCGCTTTGGTTGATTTGGGGTACGGGACGGGCTGCTTACTTCAGTAAAAACTAATAATGAATATTAAGAGTAGTTAATGAATAAAATAATCTATATAAAATTTTAAAATCTAGATTTCTAGAATAAATTGGAATTTGAAAAACTTTTTACCATCAAATGAAAATTTTAAACATTTGTCCAAATGTTTTTTAAAAATGACTTTTTTTTTTTTTTAAATATTTATTTATTTATCTGTAACTACAAATGAAAATACATGTTAGGGTTGGGAATGAGCATTGATGTAAGTGGTTTAAGGCACATGGTTTTTTGGCTAGTGGTTTCTTGCTAGTTGTATTTGCAATTAAACATGTTATAAGTATTTTCTTTTTCTTTTTATTATTATTATTTTTATTGAGCGGACATGTGCCACAAACACATGGGAATGAACAATAATACTATTATTTAATTCTTAAAAATAGACCTAAAACATGGAGAATTAAATAGCAATTATTATAATAACATGGATATTAAAACACCTAAAAAATTAAAATAACATGTCTCTACTTAGGTTTTGAGTGAAATATTAAAACACCTAAAAACATGGGAGTTATGTGAATTAAAAAATTAAAATAACATGTCTCGACTTAGGTTTTGAGTGAAATATTAAAACACCTAAAAACATGGGAGTTATGTGAATAAAAAAGCAAAGTGAGCAATTTTGTAATTTTTTGGGAGTTATATTTTCAGCAGACAAGAAGCAAAGTGAGCAGTTTTGTAATTTTTGTAGGGGATGGATGTTGGGGATTGTTGGAAGGTACCTCTAATATCTAGGGGATGAGAGATCAAGTGGATAAAAATTATTACAACTTTAAAAATAAAGATTTATAATATACAACTATAATACCATTCTTAAAAATAACAATTATTAAAATAACTTGTTATAGAGACTTACTTTTAGTGGATGTTAAAACACTTATAAATAAATTATTATTTATTGTTTTTAAAGTTGTAAAACTTATTACAATTTAAAAAATAGAGATTTACAATACAAACTATAATACAATTATTAAAAATAGCAATGATTAAAATAACGTGTCCTAGACTTTGAGTGGGATATTAAACTAGTATAGATCCATCTTAACAAGGGGTCTACCAAGAGCCTAGAGGGATCAATTTCTTTTGAGGTGCAAACCCTTTTTAATTTACAAAAATGTCTAACAAGTATTCCTACTTGGGAGGGAAATGACCAACTTGCTTAAGTAATTTCAAAATAGGGTAAATATCAGTAGAAGAATGAGCGGAGTAACATTAATAATCATATAATTAAATAGTTTTCCAAAAATTTCTCTACTTGATTTTTTTTTAAACTAATAATGAATATTAAAAGTAGTTAATGAGTAAAATAATCCATATAAAATTTTAAACTCTAGATTTATAGAATAAATTGGAATTTGAAAAGCTTTTTACAATCAAATGAAAATTTTTAAACATTATCAAAATGTTTTTTAAAAATGACTTCTCTATAAGTACAAATGAACATTTACCTTGACTTGGGAATGATCATTCATGTAAGTCATTTAAGGCACATAGTTTTAGTGGCTTGTGGTTTCTTGCTAGTTGTATTTGCATTTAAGCAACATGTTATAAGTTTCTTTTTTTCTTTTATTATTATTATTATTATTATTTTTATTGAGCCTTTACATGTGCCACGTAAGCGTTACAGCTCAAACACCTAACACATGGGAGTCAACAATAATACTATTATTTAATTCTTAAAAATAACATGTTCTATACTTTGAGTGGGATATTAAAACACCTAAAACATAGGATAGTTAAATAGCAATTATTATAATAACATGGATATTAAAACACCTAAAAGAGTAAATCATTGGAAAGAATAAATAGCTAAACAAGTTAGATAACATAGTTGTTTAATAACTACTTAAAAAAAAATAAAAAATAACTTATACTTAGTAAGAAGTAGGAAAAAAATGCATTTTTAATTTAATTAGAGTACTGAAATTAAAAAAATTAAAAAAATTGAAACTAATAAATATATAAATAAAAGCTATTATTTAAAAAAATAATTTGGATATACTAATATATATATATATATTTTAAATTAATGGAATTTAAAATTGAAAATCATTAAAAGTTTAAGTTATAAACATTCTCATTTGGAAAGTAGTATACGCATTGACTTTTTTATTATAAATTTTAAAAAAATTGAAATACTAATTAAATACTGTATGATATAATAAAAGTAAAAAAAATAATGTTTTGTTCTAGTTTTAATGTTTAAATTTAACCATATTGCATCTTTAATTAGGAGCAACTAGGGATTGGGATGAACCGGATGGTATTGGCGGATCCACTAAACCTCTAAGTGCCCCACAACAACCCACACAGGTGTGATTTGAAATCATGACTTCCTTTACAAATTTAATAAATACAATATATATATATATATGTGTGTGTGTGTGTGTGTGTGTGTGTGTGTGTGTGTGTAAACTATCTCCATCCGTTTTTGGTTGCCAACTTGATTGAATTGTAATTTTGCTACAATGGTTATCCCAAATGCAAGTGTTAGGTGGACTCGGTCCAAGAATCAAATTCAGACTTGTTTGAAATAAGTGTACTTTGCAACATGAGTACCTAAGCAACATTAATTTGTTGTTTATGTGACACAGTGATATGGATGATTGGCAATTATTGCCACATTTATAGATTGTCATGTGGTGGTTTCGCATCCAGATTATTAAGAGAGAAACAAATCTATCTCAATTCATTTTACCGTGGCCGGCCTGTCAGAAACATTTATTTGATAGAATTATCTTTTAATTTAAATTTTACCAGTGGAATAAAATACAACTAAAACGCCTGCGAATTTTTGTTGAAAATCGGTTAAAATCGTTCTTAAAAATTGCTACATTTCCACAAAAATTTCCATTCCAGAATTCGGCGGGTTGGGGGCGTTTTGGTTAGCGCTCTTATTGCTCCTAAATTTTATGCTTAGTCACCAAGAATAAGATATAAAATATTCAAATCAACTTTATTTCATGTATACCACCAATTAGATATAAGAAAATTAGTTTTTTTCCCTGTTTTAATATTTATGTTAATCAATTTACAATGTTGAACAGTATAAAAGTTTAATATTTTTTAAGGGTACATTATACTATTACAATATTACTTATCTAAGATGTATAAAAACAAAAACCAGCCTTTAAATAATAATAATAATAATAATAATAATAATAAAATAGTTAAAAAAACTAACTTTAAAAAATAACAATAAATTATTTAAGTAAGGTTTTTGAAAGATCCACTCAATGTAAAAAATCATTAATTATTTACAAAACGGAAACTAAGTTGACAATTATTAAATTGTCTCCAGGGAGATCTTATTTCTATACAGGATATGCTTCTTGGACTTTATATATGAGCCATATGAAATAATCAAGGTATTTATGGGAATAAGTACCATCCATATCACTCAAAAAAGAAAAGGTTTTCTTTTAAGAAACCTTACTTTTGTAGTTATGATGATGTGCTCGGAGAATTGACTTATACAACCATTTATGGCTCCGGTCGGGGAAGTGGATTTGTGTAAATAAAGGCCAAGCAGGTTTTAGAATGAATCATTAAACCACATACCACCTCGTTACACTTAGCATCATTGCAAAGGAATGCTAAAACAATTAGTATGACCTATTTTGTTGCTTTGTGGATTTTAGAAAAGCTTTCGATACTTGCATAGAATAACCTGTGGAATAGGCTAGAGGAGCTTAAGATTCCTTTTGAGTTGAGAGATGTCGCGATAAGGTTATACCAAAAGGTCATGTTCAAGTTTAAGAATAATGAGGGGTGGCAACAGATAAAAATTGTAATATTGGAGTTAAACAAGGTTGCCCCTTCTTCCCTACCCTTTTTTGCGATTTATGTTGATAAGATAGAAAAGTGTTTAGAAGAAGCAGGTTGCGTCGATATAATCTTAGCTAGGATAATTATCACCGTCCTACTTTATGCTGATGATATTGCTCTTATGGCAAGTTGTCCTTTTGATATCGATACGCAATTAAGAATTCTTAAAGATTTTTGCTCTAACATGGGTATGAGTGTTAACGCCGGTAAGACAAAGATCATGATTATAAAATCTAAGAAAGACACCTATGCAAATTTTGTTTATGATAATAGAAATCTAGAGGAAGTGACTTCTTACAATTATCTCAGAATTGATATTCATCACAAGCTCAATTGGAACTATATCATTGAAAAAAAGATTAATGGAGGGTGGAAAGCTTATTTTGGTCTTGAAAAAACTGTAAATCATCTAATCTAGTCATGTGGGATAAAAATAAATATCTCTTTGAAAGTCTTGTCATCCCTGTTATCTTGTATGGTTGTGAAGTATGTTGGTGCAACATTTCAGGAGAATATTGGAGGAAGATTGAGCAAATAAAAAAAACTGTTTTTAAATTATAGCCTCAAATTAGAAGTAATACGCCTTATCCTATTATCCTCATAAAAGAGGGCCTTTCCCCCATTGAGGGCATGTCTATGAGTAGGTACATAATGTACAAGCATAAGATAAATAATTGGGGAACCGAGAGATTTCCTAAAATTGCTGTAAACTCAAGTAAAAACCAACTACGCCTCAAGCA
The DNA here is from genome assembly GCA_001517045.1 of Pseudotsuga menziesii. Classification (NCBI taxonomy): domain Eukaryota; kingdom Viridiplantae; phylum Streptophyta; class Pinopsida; order Pinales; family Pinaceae; genus Pseudotsuga; species Pseudotsuga menziesii. Next base: position 266,963 of record LPNX010068982.1, read on the forward strand.
GTGTTGGTGTAAAGATACCATGGCTTGGTTAAACCATTGGGGCATTGATGAAAATGACATTTTGTGGAACATTGATAATGCCAAAAATATTATTACTTTAAGTTTAAAGAGAAATTCTAATGAGGAAAATTTAGCGGTTAAGAGAAAATTAAGATACTATAAGGAGGTCATTAATCCTAACTTGAAAGATCAAAAGCATCTCTCAGTAGTAATTAGCTCACGGAACAAAATTAATATAGCCAAGATTAGAACGAACTCTCATGAACTCCATAGCGAAACATGGCGTTGGACTATTCCTAAACCTCCATGGGCGGAAAGGGTTTGCCATCTGTGTGAGTTTATGAGCGTTGAGGATGGAAATCACTTTCTCTTAGAGTGCCTTGCTTACACCCACATTAGATTTGAGTTTCATAGTATTTGCTACAATACAAACCTTTAAAACCTCCAAACTTGCCAAAACTATAGTGAGTTTGGAAAGTTTCTTGGCAAGCTTTTTGAACACATGAACAAGATTTTAAAGTAAACCAAGTATTATCCTTTTTAAGGTCTGATAGACCAAAGTTGGTCTCAGTGGACGTTAATCATTATCAGTAATAATAACAACAACAATAATAAATAGTTAAAAAACTAACTTTAAAAAAATAATAAATTATGAAAATAAGATTTCTGTAAGATCCACTCAATGTAAAAAATCATTTATTATTTAGAAAATGAAAACCAAGTTGAGAATTATTACATTTTTAAACCAAAAGAATAAATTGAAAATAAAAAATCACAAAAGTTACAATTTTTAAAAACATATTAAATCATATAAAAATATTTATGGTGAAGATAGACACTATCAAGACAGGGATGCAGAAGTGTATGAGTTTTTTCACATGTCATTCATAGAAATACTTCCTGCAGAAAATATTTCTTGAACAAGATGACATACAACCTTTTTCTACAATCTGTGTATCCCCCAATTTTGGTGGAGCATTTCAGGCACGTTTTTTGACATATACATAGCTCTATGTGGGCTTCAAGGAGATTGTAATATCCTTGACTTATTTCAGCTAAGCAAAAATTCATGGGTAGTTACATGACCAAGTCTTATGTCTTGGATATTTGGAGACATTTTTGGTTTTGTTTCTGATTATCATCAGCGGTATGCAAGACATACATATTATGTAAAGACTCTTTTTTAGATCAATATAAATACAAGCTTTTTTTCTTTGGGAAAAAATATGTTGTGGTTCACAAACCCCTATTGACTGCTACGGCCAAAAGAAGAAATCACAAGTGGCCCACCCAAAGGGGCCTCACCCTGCTTGCTATGATTACAAAGTTGTTGAGGCCTGGAAAATCGTAGGCGACAACAACAAGGGATTCTCCCCAGTAAACGTTCCCAACTAGCTCGTCACTGTTTGGTATGGAGAATCCGTTCGGTTTGCGGTCCGGCTACCGTAGGTCAAGTAACCAAAATAAAGGATTTTACCGGTTACGGAGCGGTCCATCGTGTATCTTTTTTAGTTTTTTAGTTTTAAGTATGAGATGCAAATGCCTATCTAAAATGCAGATTGATAGAGAATACAAGGAGCGGTCACAATGTGATGCACATGTTCTTACCTCTCGTCTTAACTCTCTCGCATCTAAATCACACACAGCAAGAAAACTAAAATTAACTTAACTAAACTGTCCCTAGGGAGCGAGATTATCATTTAACGAGTAATGTATTACTGTTCATGCATTAAGAAAAATCATAGGTAGTTGTTCTTTATTTCAAAACACATAAACATGAATAGATAGATGAACAACAAGATAGCTCATTGTTTATGAAAAACATTCATTAGTCATAGTGGAAATTCCATAAAATAAATTAGAGAGCATTTATACAAGAACATAGGTTCAACAAGTTAGAACGATCTCACAGTTAATGGATTAAGATTTACAAGCACTTTGTAAAAAGGGACCGACATGGTAACTGATGAGCCATTTCCAAGCCTGGGCCTCTGCTGCTACCAATTCTGTTCAATAACATGTTGATCTCAACCTTTCACTATCTTCCACTATGAGCAACATCTCTGCTTCTGACTTTTCTTTTAGAGACGTCTTCTTCACAACAACAATCATCAAACTGGATCTGAAAAATCTTCTAAGTCTGTCTGTTGTTAAACGAAAAACTCAACATTAATATGGACAGCATTCAAGAAAACGTAAACCACACTATTAATGAGACTAAGCATCAAACATGCGACCCTGCGCTGTGTTCTCATCACAAAAACCCCAAACAAGAATCAGAAACCGTCGCCGCCCAAAAAATAGGGTAAAAACACACACAGAGCAGGAGGGAAAAACCCTCACCGGCGGGAAAAATCACTAAAGCATCGACATGATAGTCTTGTTCACAACCGCAACGGTGGGCTTCAGACAGACAACGAGTTCCACGAGACTACTAAGTCCATCGGCGTCGGAAAGACTAAATACTAAAACATCGGACGGAAAAATCTCCTCGTCGGCGAACAGAACGACATAAACGTCGGGTGATTAGTTCACTAAAACGTTGCAATGGCGAAAACCACATCGGCTAAGGGTTTCGTAGTCAACATAAAACATCGGCGGTCGGCAACTCTATAAGTCGGATGGTTAGATCGCTCCGGAGCCGCAATGGCGGGAATCAAATAGATTACAGGTCTTGATCAAAGTCATAAAACTTTCCGATAGCGAAAAGAAAAACAATAAAACATGAAATTGACGCGGGTAAACCTTAATCTGTCAGAACGTTTATTATTGATCCTCTGAAATGACGACTGCACAGGTGACTACAGTTTCGAAACAAACTTCAACTGTCTTCCGATAGTGTTAAAAAAAAACATCGCAAATTAAACGGTTGACCAATAAAACCAAGGAATCGGCATAAAATAAAACTATCCATCCGGTCATTCATTGTTTAGCTTCCACAAGGGCGGCTGCATAGAGAACTATGGACGCGATGCACTGTTCAAAAGACTTCCAACAGGGAAAAAACGAAACTTCAAGTTCAAGTCAAACAAAAGATAGTCATTCAAATTTCCGAAAATGGTAAACAGTTTACCCCAAATCAAACTCAAGATACAAATTGTAGCAGAAGACAACATAGTTCAGCAATTCAAAACAAATCCAAGAAAGACAAAATTTAAAAGGAGGGTCCAAAATTTAAAAAATTTGGGAAACAATTACAGCTGCAACAATTGGCGACTACCTGGTGAACCCAAATTTCTGGACAATTTCTTCCTTAAGTAACAGAATGTTTAACAATAAAATCATGCTGAATTCTTCTAGATGTCTAGATTTCCCAAATGGCAACTGTATGTACTTTTAATCATTGATGATAGTCCAATTAGGAAAATGGAAACCAGGATTTCAAAGTCAAGATAACTCTTTTGAGGCCAGGAATATGAGTTTCATTTATTACCTCTGTCTTCAGGTCACTTCCAACTTGGACACCACAGGATTGTAACACATGGTAAACATAAATATTCATTTGTTCCTCATTCCCATACCATTTTACACTTTATGTGATTTTGGACTTTTGTCCTTTCCTTTGAGTCCTCCTGCATGCCTTTCTTTCTGAATTTTTATTCAGGCTCCTCTATCCATAGTGTCCTTTTGTGTGAGATGTATTTAATTTTTAGGTCACGGACGAAGAAGAACTTTTGGCAATTTTGTATTCATATGATTCAATACTTTGTTTTGATACATATTGCTTTCTTAGGAGTTTTTTGCCTCTTATTTTCCTTTTGGATTTCAATTCTTGGCATGGGATCATTTATATATAATATACTGTTTACCCTGCTTCCTTTCCATGGGTCCGTTGCTGTCACTCCTTAGGAAAATTTTAAATGTGAGATGGATGGAGCCTCGAAATAGTATTCCACACTTTTTGATCTTGAGTTATTTTACAGGGATTAAGTAGGACTTCAATGTGTTCATAGCCATTCAGGAAAAACTGTTAAACTAGAAGAAATTCGTTCAGATAAAACAATAGTACACAGTCTTACACTCAAGGACTTTAGTTAATCCATAATCCTGATGCCCCCCTTGCAACCAAAGTTTGCCTCTTTTATTGAAATCAATCAAAATCTAAATTGAAAACAAGCAGAAATAAACTAAATCAAACAAACAATCAAAATCAGTTTATTTATGTACAAAACAAAAACAAAAATCAGGAAAAATAAGGTTTGAGAACTAAACAATTAATTGGTAAGTTCTCTTCCCACCCGTGTAAATCTTGCAATTTGTAGGTTGAGGGGCCAAGTTTTGCTGCAATCTGAAAAGGGCCTACCCATTATCAAAAACTACATCTACTAGTCTTGAAAAAACTATATCTGAAATTGAAACTACTATTTTACAATGAATCTCATTAGCCCGTGAAAACCAAAGGAGATCGGGTTGGGTGTCTGATATACTGCTAGCTTCTTTTGCTTGGTAGTTTCCCGGTTCTAGCTCAATTAGATATTTCCCAACACATAATTCACTGGTTTATTTTTTTCTTCCAATTCTGTAACATTGTGCTTCACGTGGGGCTCTCTTAATATTTTAATCTGATTTGGACTTCCCTTCTGAGGCAACCACAAGTGTGACCAATTTGAAGCAAAATACCCATTTATTCTTGCTGACCAGTCTCGATTCAAAATAAGTCCATAGCCATCAGGTATGTCTGCTACTACAATATCAATGTACTGACATATCTTTTTATTTGCAGATAAGTGAATCAACACATCTTCCATTTCTTCGACTACTTTCACATTGGTTCTGTCTAACTGAGTAACCTGCCAGTCATTAAGTTTAGGTTGTCCATTAATATTTTTGCAGACTGCGAGTGGCATAACATTGACAGATGACCCTGAGTCTACTAAACAATTGTGCACATTATGGTTTAAAATCTCAAGAGTCAGGAGGAACTTGTGGGGTTTTAAACCTAGTCTTACCTCCCACACTTGCTTCAACAATTTCTTCTACAGGTTAGTTGTTGGTGGGAAGTTCTTCATCTGGTCCCTCAGGTGCTTTGAGATCTTCTTTGACATTACCCACTTTGTCTTCAATGTTGACTTGTTTTGGATCTTGACTACTAATGGTAAGTTTAGGTATTTCATCATCTGTGTTGTTCCTCTATATTCTCTTCATCTTCTCCCGAAGTTTCTTAATCTTTGGAAGTATTGAGTTGTCTTTACTTACCAAACCTTGAATTCTTGTTGTTTCATTTGTTTCTGATATTTCTTCCTATTTCAGTGAATTTTCGTCTTCTGTGTCAAAAAGTGAGACACAGTCCCATAAAACCAAAGCATCAACTTCTTGTTTATCTATGGATTTATTACCCTTTTCCTCTTCATCACCAGCTTTCGTTAGTTTAGAATCCAATAGCTGATTCATTGCTAATGTCATTGAGTTTATCCATTGAGGGAAATTTTTCTCAGAATGGGGTTGTTGATGAAAGGTGCAAAAGTTATCCATACCCACCTCTGTTAAGTTCATTGAGAGTTGTCCTCTCTCCTTTTATAGTAAGGCTTATAAGATTTTTGAGCCTCTTTTTCCTTTTCCAAATCTATTATTCTGTTAGATAGTTTCTGCATCATTTTCAACATTTCTTCAAAATCATGTGACTGCTCCTCCTTAGGCTTAGACAGTAATAAGGCTTTCTTACCAAAAGCTTTTTCTCCCGACTATTCAGGATAATCTTCTATGCTCTCTTTTTCGGCTTCTACTCTCTTCGCCTCTTCATATGTTTCTGACAACGCAGGTTTGACTTGCATCTTGGAAAACATGGCCAAGTCAGGCCCTAAAGCTGAAGTATAATACTCAATCAGAACTTTATCACAGGGCTTATCAGCTGCAGAAAAAATCTTAAGATAAGCAGCAAACCTTTGGGTGAAACTATGCACTTTTTCTTTTCTTTCTTTCTTCAAAGCGCATAACCCTTTCATTAGAGTTGCGTGAGTTTTCTGGGTTGCATATTTATTTCTGAATATCCTTTCAAATGTGTCCCAGTCTAGGATTAAGTTTGCAGGCAGAGCGAAATACCATGAAGCAACTGCTCCTTTCAGTGTATGTGGGAATAATCTGCAGACTACATCTTCATGTTCTCCAGACTTTATCCCTTTTATAGCCAAGTAGAAGCTTTGCAAATGATCATCTGCTAAAATATTTTCACTGGGATCAAACTTAGGCAGCATTTTTTCAAAAGCCTGAGGTAAGTCATGCAAAGGAGGTGCCAGGTTTAGAGGTGACCTAGCCTTCCAAGCAGGTGGTGGATTTGGTGGTTTGGGTGGCTGGTTTGCATTTACGCCTGCCATGAGTCTGGGTGGAGAGTGAGGTGGTGAATGAACAGGAGTATTAACAGGTGAACCGTAAGGTGTATCTGGGCCTACTTGATTCAAAGGCTGTACAACTTCCTGTAAGGCTGTCTCTACAAGTTCTTCCAAATCTCCAACCAACACTGAGTCTTCCAATATAGGACGGTGTTTCTTTTTATATTCTCTTCTGGGCAAGTCAGAGATAATTGGTAATCCTCCAATCTTCTTCACATATGCCCTAGTATGTCTTCTCAAATCATTCACTACTTCGTTATCAACATAACACAAATGCTCTTTACCCTTCTCTTCAGGAATTGGATTGGGAAACAAATTGCTTTCAGAACTGTTATCGGTGGAATAATCTCGAGAAAATAAGTTTCCTCGGCTAGCCATGCACTAGTGGCCCTCCTTCTAGCACCAAAACTGTTGAGGCCTGTAAAATCGCAGGTGACAACAACAAGGGATTCTCCCCAGTGAACGTTCCCAACTAGCCCGTTACTGTTTGGTATGGGGAATATGTCCGATTTGCGGTCCGGCTACCGTAGGTCAAGTAACCAAAATAAAGGGTTTTACCGGTTATGGCCCGGTCCACCGTGTATCTTTTTTAGTTTTTTAGTTTTACATATGAGATGCAAATGCTTATCTAAAATGCAGATTGATAGAGAATACAAGGAGCAGTCACAATGTGATGCGCAGGTTCTTACCTCTCATCTTAACTCTCTCGCATCTAAATCACACACAACAAGAAAACTAAAACTAACTTAACTAAACTGTCCCTAGGGAGCGAGATTATCATTTAATGAATAATGTATTACTGTTCATGCATTAAGCCTAAATCATAGGTAGCTGTTCTTTATTTCAAAACACATAAACATGAATAGATAGATGAACAACAAGATAGCTCATTGTTTATGAAAAGCATTCATTAGTCATAGTGGAAATTCCATAAAATAAACTAGAGAATATTCATACAAGAACATAGGTTCAACAAGTTAGAATTATCTCACAGTTAATGGACAAAAGCTGAAAACGAAATAGTTCCCCTTCAACAACATCCATTGCACATCATTTGAACATTCCACCAAAGCTTTCTCCAACAGGCAAAATTGTAATTAGCTATTGCAAAAGGAAATAGTTATTCTTACAACATGTTCTCACAAGTCTAACTGGGAAAAAGTCCTTCATTTCCTCTAATTCTCCTATATTTATACAAACAACAAAACCTTTGGGTTTCCCCCCCGGGTGACCTTTGGGCTCCTCCAACCGTTTAATCTCACAATTTTGGCCTTTGTGAGTGCTCATGATTCATACAATACGTTACATTTTAGATTAAGCTTTACAAGCACTTTGTAAAAAGGGACCGGCTTGGTAACTGATGAGCCATTTCCAAGCCTGGGCCTCTGCTCCTACCAATTCTGTTCAATAACCTGTTGATCTCAACCTTTCACTATATTCCTCTGTGAGCAACATCTCTGCTTCTGACCTTTCTTTTAGAGACGTCTTCTTCACAGCAGCAATCATCAAACTGGATCTGAAAAATCTTCTAAGTCTGTCTGCAATTAAACGAAAAACTCAACATTAATATGGACAGCATTCAAGAAAACGTAAACCACACTATTAATGAGACAAAGCATCAAACATGCGACCCTGCGCTGTGTTCTCATCACAAAAACCCCAAACAAGAATTAGAAACCACCACCGCCCAAAAAATAGGGAAAAATCACACACAGAACAGGCGGGAAAAACCCTCACCGGCAGGAAAAATCACTAAAGCATCGGTAGGATAGTCTTATTCACAGCCGCAACGACGGGCTTCAGACAGACAACGAGTTCCGCGAGACTACTAATTCCATCGGCATCGGAAAGACTAAATACTAAAACATCGGGCGGAAAAATCTCCTCGTCGGCGAACGGAACGACATAAACATCAGGTGATTAGTTCACTAAAACGCCGCAACGATGGAAACCGCATCGGCTAAGGGTTCTGTAGTCAACATAAAACATCGACGGTCGACAATTCTATAAGTCAGATGGTTAGTTAGCTCCAGAGCCGCAATGGCAAGAATCAAATAGACTACGGGTCTCGATCAAAGTCATAAAACTTTTCGATAGCGAAAAGAAAAACAATAAAACATGAAATCGGCGCGGGTAAACCTTAATTCGTTGGAACGTTTATTATTGATCCTCCGAAACGGCGGCTGCACATGTGACTACAGTTATGAAACAAACTTCAATTGTCTTCCGATAGTGTTAAAACAAAACGTCGCAAATTAAACAGTTGACCAATAAAACCAAGGAATCGGCATAAAATAAAACTATCCATCGGGCCATTCATTGTTTAGCTTCCGCATTGGCGGCTGCATAGAGAACTATGGACGCGATGCACTGTTCAAAAGACTTTCGACAACGAAAAAATGAAACTTCAAGTTCAAGTCAAACAAAAGATAGTCATTCAAATTTCCGAAAATGGTAAACAGTTTCCTCCAACTCAAACTCAAGATTCAAACTGTAGCAGAAGACAACATAGTTCAGCAATTCAAAACAAATCCAAGCAAGACAAAATTTAAAAGGAGGGTCCAAAATTTAAAAAATTTGGGAAACAGTTGCAACTGCAACAATTGGCGACTACCTAGTGAACCCAGATCTTTGGACAATTTATTCCTTAAGTAACAGACTGTTTAACAATAAAATCATGTTGAATTCTTCTAGATGTCTAGATTTCCCAAATGGCAACTGTATGTACTTTTAATCATTGATGATAGTCCAACTAGGAAAATGGAAACCAGGATTTCAAAGTCGAGATAACTCTTTTGAGGCCAGGAATATGAGTTTCATTTATTACCTCTGTCTTCAGGTAGCTTCCAGCTTGGACACCATAGGATTGTAACATATGGTAAACATAAATATTCATTTGTTCCTCATTCCCATGCCATTTTACACTTTATGTGTGTTTGTGCCAGAAATTGTTTCCAGGCTACGAAGAAACAAGCCAACACAATCTCAAATATTCAATCAAACAAAACTAGGTTTTAGGGTTTTTTTGGAAGGTTTTCCTGGTTATAAAGTTTGGTGACTGAAGGGAATACATTCATAAGCCAAGCAGGAACTAAATCATAAATAAATAAGAACAGAGATGCATAATATAATCACCATGTACCAATCAGAATATAATCTTAAAGTTCATTCACAACTGACAAGCATTACAAGCAAAGAAACCATAAACCAGCAATGAATTTATCCGTCGTGTAGCTAAACAAACTAAAAATGAAGCTAAAACAAAAACTGAAGGGCGATATAGATCATATATTTCATAATTATGTTCAACAAATACACATGAGAGTTTTAGTACTTAGCTCATCAATAAGTCCAAAAGACCTCCTTAAGCCATCCAAAAATCCAACCCTTTGCTTTCTTTCTCATCTACTAAATATTGTTTCTCAAAAATTCAGTTAGAGTCTAAACCCTAACTGTCTTCAGCCAACTCATCGATGGGATAATGTCAAATTATAATTTACAAAATAAAGTTTTGCTCAAAAAACATAACAAGTAACTCCCTAACTAAAGTATTTCTAAAGAAAAACATAACAAATAACTGCCTAACTATCAATACTCAAAGGTCTTTAGCAGCTTCTGCCAATAAGGCTATTTCATCCAAAGCTTGGGCCTTCTTCCTGGCTCTCTTCTGCTCAGCTTCCATATCTGCTAACCTTCTTGTAAATTCTTCATTCTTCTACTGTAAGCCTCTGACAGTCTGCTTCAATTTTGCACACTGTAAATCTGAGTTTCTCTTTCTTTTTAGGGCCTCCTTAGAGATTGCAGTAAGCTCTTGATAATGATCATTTACTTCTTGCAAGTCCTCCTTGAGTCTTCTATTTTCTAGGACCAAACCATCATTTACTTCCTGCATGTAATCCATTTGATGCTTATATTGTTTGATGGTTTTTTGCAGATTCTTTTTTTTCTGAATCAAAAGCCTTCCCTGTTGTGGTATCCTGTAGCTCACTAGGCAGCCATGGGATATTTAACTTTCTGAAAATGTCCTCATCCTCATGCAGCAGCTCTGTAGAAACACCGGGAACACTTAGAATTTCGTGATTGTCTGTTTCATCCATTGGCAACTTATTTTCTGAATAAGAGGCATCCATTTCTTCTTTCTGTTGTTCCTTCAGCATTTCCTCTCTTAATTCCAAAAACGCAGCGGAAAGTTTAGTCTCGGTGAGACTGGACTATTCTACTGACTTCAATGTTTTCTTTCTTTTGAAATCACCCTTGCTAGCTTCTATCTTTTCATCTGAAGAGGAAATATCAATCATAGTGGCCTCTGCTGTGTTTAATTTAGAGTTTAGAAGCTTTTTCATATTCAGCCTCAGTTTGTTTTTAGGTCTGGTTTTGGGCCTCCATCCTGAGGCAAGTTCTCCCACCATCTTCAAAGTTTTTCCTTTATGTTTAACTGTGGCAAACTCCATAGCTTTAACCTTGATATTCTTTTATTTTGCCTCACTGTCTTATTTTCTTGACTGGAGAATTCCCTGTATGTACCAACCCCAGTTTCAGCTTTGACTGTCAACTCATCTCCCTCTAGCAAATATCCTTCATCTTCAGATAAAATAGTAAAAGGGCTTCTCTGTTGGACCTTGGCATCCTCTTCCTCCACTGCAACCTTTTCTGTGACAACAATTTTCTCATCCATGAGAGCTTCTGCAGGTGCCCTATTTTGCACAGGCTGATCTTCCTTTTTTATAAATAGCAAACCTTTACCTTTACTATCAGTTGAAATCTACTGAGGTTCATAGTCTTCCTTTGAAGGTTCTGTCACCTTTTCAAGTTTAACATCTTTTTTATCTTCAGACTTGACCTTTTTACCTAGTTTCCTAATTAGGGTTTTCCCCTTGTCCACATGTTTTTTGGTTGGTTCTTCCAGCTTAATTTGGAAACCAGACCAAAAGAGAAAATAGTCCCATGTCTTCCCTTCTCTTTGCAGAGCAGTACTGATAATTAGCTTGATTAATCCATGATGGAAAATGGACTGTGTAGTGTGATCATGATGCTCCTTGACCCTGCTTGACATCTTCTGCAAACTTTTAAACAAAAAGAAAGAAAGACTCATCATTGATTCACCAACAAGGTGTTGTAGAAACCTAAAATGATATTTAAAGACATAAGCATATCTCCCTTCACAGGTAATATAGCTTTGAAGGACTTTAATGGGCTCTACCCATTCATCTCTGAAATTCTGGATTAGTACTCCTTTGCTCCAGTCTAGAATAATGCCAGGTAAAAGATACCTTTGGGCATTGAAGGTGAATGGCAACTTTTTGAACCACATTTCTCCTTCATTTCTGACTCCTATTGCTTCAGCAACCTACTCCACAGTCAACTTAAACTTCAGAGTATTAAATGCTATCATGTCTTGGTTATAACCTTGGGCAAATTTATAAGAGACCTCGGTGTTGTAGCCATCAATCTTCTTGAAGAAATATAACCATCCAGCATTTTGAAAAAGCTCTGCACAACCTGGAAACTGGTCAACCCAATTCAGCTCAGTGGGCTCAGCCCTGTTGGTCTTCCCACTTTTTCCCATTTGCTTTCAATGACTGAATTCAGTGTAATTTTAAAGCCCTGTTAATGACCTAACAGGTCTTTTTCCCTCAAGCTTTTAAAGTTTTGACAGTCTGTTCTATTTTGAATGCAGGAAATACTTTACACTGATATTAGGTGGTTTAGGTCAACAGAGTACCCAAAATCCTCTCACAAAGCTGCTACTGAATTTAACTATCTTCCAAAATTTTCATTTCGATGCAAGACCATCTCTAGAATGCCTGGAAACATTTGTGTGTTGTGATTCTGCACAAATAGCACCCTTGTCTCATTCCAATGCTACTAATGAGCTATCTCTTTGCAATAGGGATTCTGCATTAGAGCTCTCAGTTGCTCACTTCTTAGATTCAAATTGTGACTATTTAACTAGGGGTTGAGATGATATGAGAACAGTCTTATATGTGCTAACTTTTTCTGCTTCAATCTTGCATTCAGCACAAAAACAATCAGCCTCTAGCACCTACTCAGACAAGATATACATGCAATTGACATGCTCAACTAACTCGTTGCATTGATTACATGTAACAAGTGAATTTGTGAAACCCCGGTCGCCATAAAAAATACAGACCTTCACCCTACCAAAATTGCTGGTCTTGACAGGGAAATTATTCAAGGTAACTGTTGTTTTTTTCAACTTATCACTTGCCCAAACATCTAAAACCTTTTTTAAACTGATATTTTATCGTAGGGAGATTGTTAACAGCATGAATTAAAGCTTTCCTTAATCAATTTTAACATAACAAGCTTTAGTGGAAAAACCCCCAATTTAGCTGCCACGACCAAGTTTACGCGAAATACCTTACTTCCGTCCTGTTGCAGTCGTTTAAAATTAATCCTTGAACTATCTGACTGTTGAATTAAACTACCCAGGTGTCTTCAGGTCTTCAATTTGCTTCCAACTGACGCGCTGGGAAAACCCTAAATTCCCTCTGTAACTGCAAATTCCGGATTGTTAGCGGTTGTTTTCGTTCCACCTCACTTCCAGCTTCGTCATGCATATGTGTAGAGTTTCTTTCACATCAATTTCGGCTCGTTCCTCTACCTGTCAAGATTCACCCAACCTTAACTGCTTGATTTGGCACGATCTCATTCACGTCTCAGACCACACCTGTTTGCATGATTATTTCTGATGGAACACATATCAAAATCATCTACACATGTGATTAGTTATCTAGAAATCGAAATCATGGGAGAAATTTGCTTAAAAACCGGCGATTTTAGCGCCTGCGATATTCTTGTAGCGCCGTAGTGTAAAAATTTAGTCGTTGCACTACAAGAATATTTTAAAATCAAATTTGGCGCTTTTTTAATCATTAATTCTATTTTGAATGAGGTTTTAATGTTAAACTTTGATCATGGTGCTATTTGTGAACCAATTAATCCACATAATGTCCTATAGAACCCTTCAAAACCATAAGAAGAACAAACCTAATGAAAACCTAAAGCAAAAATCAAAATTTCACTTAAAACCAAAAATTTTCTAAAGTAAGCAAATAAGCAAACTTAAAGTAAAAATCACAAGCAAAATATAAAACTAAAGAAAACAAGTTCATGACTTAACAATGTGCTTTTGGACTTTTGTCCTTTCCTTTGAGTTCTCCTGCATGCCTTTCTTTCTGAATTTTTATTCAGGCTCCTCTATCCATAGTGTCCTTTTGTGTGAGAGATGTATTTAATTTTCGGTTCACAGATGGAGAAGAATGTTTGGCAATTTTGTACTCATATGATTCAATACTTTGTTTTGATACATATTGCTTTCTTAGGAGTTTTTTGCCTCTTATTTTCCTTTTGGCTTTCAATTATTGGCATGGGATCATTTATATATAATATATTGTTTACCCTGCTTCCTTTCCGTGGGTCCGTTGCTGTCACCCCTTGGGATATTTTTAAATGTGAGATGGATGGAGCCTCGAAATAGTATTCCAGACCTTTTGATCCTGAGTTATTTTACAGGGATTAAGTAGGACTTCAATGTTTTCATAGCCATTCAGGAAAAACTGTTAAACTAGAAGAAATTCGTTCAGATAAAACAATAGCGGGGATCAATTTTATGGGCTTCCTTAATGATGCACAAGGAATAGTGGGGATCGGGTGTTAAGATTTTCGTGTGATTAAAGTAAATAAGGTATTTAGAGTTATGGGAATGTTCAACAATAATTTATTTGGCAATGCAGGATGATCGAGGGCTATGTGGCTTATGAGCTCAGTGGCTAGCCAAAGGGGGACAAATGTGTGACTTTAGACCTATTGGGTTTTACTAGGATAGATGAGCCATAGGAACTCGTTGACTATTCAGAAGACCCATATGATGGAGCTGATATATGGAATGTGCCACTTGGTCGTGTGTTAGATGCGGTAGGTCCTCCAACAAATATAGGATTTTCTTCTCTTGGAGGCAGAGGTTTGGCGGACCCTACAAAAAAATCGTCAATCGTCACTTATGAGAATTAGAGCAAATTTGAGATCTAAAATGGTCCTCCTAAGGAAAATAATAAAATAATATTTATTAATTTTGGAGGAAGAAATAAAAAACTATTTTTTTGTTCATATTTTCAACATATTTCCTTGTGTTTTACTCAAATTTTGAGCGGGAGGACTTGTCGAATATAGAATTTTAATTATGCATCCAACGACTCTTGCTCGAAATTTGAGTTAAAAAACAGGGAGATATGTTGAAAATACAAACAAAAAAATAGTTTTTCTATGACAAATATGTCAGGTCAACCATTATGGTTGACTCATTTTATTGAAATTCTATTGGTTTTTTAATTCCAACTCATAAGAATATATTGTTGGCTCTTTTTCTTATAAGGCCCATTTTAGACCCCAAATTTCCTCTAATTTGAAGGATGATTACAAATTCTCTTGATATTTTGTTACTTAAAAAGACTTAGGGTGATGGAAATTATGTGGAAAATTAGCTAAAAATATTTTTTGAAGGACTATAATTTATTGCCTTTGATGTTCAAGAAAGGTCAAGGGGTTTAGTAGTAGGATGGAACTCATTTGTCATTCGAATTGAATATTGTTGGGGATGTGAGTCATTATTGGAAATCAAGGTTTTGGTGAAGGACATGGGTTTAAATTTGGTAATTCTAAATGTTTATTGTCTGTATCGAGACATAAAAAAAAATTTGGATGGGCTACTAGAAAGATCCATTTTGTGGTCCCCAAACCTAATCATTGGTGGTGACTTGAACTTCACTTTGGGGGCCTCAGAGGTATGGGCTACTAGAAAGATCCATTGTGTGGTTCCCAAACCTTATCATTGGTGGTGACTTGAACTTCACTTTGGGGGCCTCAGAGGTATAGGGACTAAAAGCGGTGCCTGATCCAATGGCTGGGTATTTTCTCCATCAGTTGGACTCTAATGGAATAATGGACATCCAACCAATTACCCTTAAGGTGACCTAGAGAAACAATACATTGGGTGAGGATATAATTTCAAAGAGATTGGACATATTTCTTTTAACTACCCAGTTGGCAGTCAAATTGAACTGTATCAGACAAAGGATTGGGAGTGGTGGGGATTAAGATCACAGCCTAATTTTCATGGAAGTTGAAGACCTAGGGAAGAAACCACCAAGTCCATTTAAATTCAATTCCAGTTTGATGAAAGAAGAAGATTATAAGAATATTTTGGAAAAGGTTTGGTAGAATTATGGTTCGGGGTCACATAGGTTGGCTTCTATACATATTGGAAACAATTTGAAAAAGTTCAAATAGGATACCATCAATTCTACCAATCAAAAGAAGATTTGGGACGAACATGAACTTAGAAATGTGGAAAATGAGATTCAAGATATGTATGATTTTAAAAGTGGAGGCTTTCTTACAGAGGAATCAAAGACCAAACTGAACAAGTTATGTGCCCAAAAGAGGAAACTTCTTGCAGAACATGAAGAGACATGCAGACTAAAAGGTAGAACTTTGTGGCTAGAGGCTGGGGATGACAACACTAAATTCTTCCAAGCTTATGCAAAAGGTAGAAAGTTGAGGAATACAATTTGGGGGATGCCAGATAAGGAATGGAATAACATATCCATGTTTGTAAGGATAGAAAATATGGGTAAAGATCACTTGCAACAACTCTATAAGGAACATGAAAGGGAATCCAGAACATAAATCATTCAAATAGCTCAACCTTTCCCTAGCTTCAGTGATGAGGAGGATAATAGAGTATTAATGGAAGAAATTTCTTAGGATGAATAGAATACAATACTCCGTAGTTTTCAAAAAGACAATATCCCAAGGACGGATGGCTAGCTAGTGGAGTTATTCCTAGACAATTTTGATATCTTTGGGGAAGATCTTTTGAAAGTTGTGGAGGAAACTAGAATTGAAGGGAGAATTTTGGAGAGCTTCAAATATACCTCTGTATCTCTAATTCCCAAGGTAGATAATACAAATTCATTTGTTGAATTTATACCCATTTCTCTAGTAAATGGTATCTACAAGATAGTCGCAAAAATCATATCCAGATGCATCAAATCCATATTGTCGAACCATGTTTCAAAAAACCAGTATTGTTTCCTTGAAGGTAGGCTGATCCATGAGGCTATTGGGGTGGCCCAAAAGGTTCTGCATAGCATGAAGACTAGTAGTGACAATACCGGGCAGTGGATAAGATCGATCTCTCCAAGGCATATGATCGGGTAAAATGGTTGTATATTTGCCTTCTCCTTACCCATATGGGGTTTGAGTTTTCTTTTATTGAATGGATTATGAGTTACATAACTTGAATATCATATGTGGTTCTCGTTAATGGAATGGATTCTCCATTTTTCTAAGGTGAGACAGGACTCAGACTAGGATGTCTTCTATCTCCCCTTTCCTTCCTACTCGTAGCTGAGGGATTAAGTAGATCTTTGGAAGCAGTGAAGAGGGAGGGAAAATTCAAAGGCATAAAGGTATCATAGATTCTTCATATCACCCATCTAATTTTCATAGATTATATCCTACTCTTTTATGATAACACTTGAAGATGTTGATACTTTGAATAACATTTTTTAAGTTGTTATGTATGCCCACGAGGATGATAATCAATATCATTAAATATACTCTAGCTTGTTTGAACATGGAAGATAATGAGGTAAGATACTATAAATCAATTTTTCCATACCCTGCATTAAATTTGGATGATGGTAAGAAATACTTAGGCTTTCATTTAAAACCTAACAAATACATGAAAAAAGATTGGATGTGGCTTATCTCCAAAATGGAAAATAGAATCAATGTTTGGTGCCATAAATGGCTTTCAAGAGAAGGAAGGCTAGTACTACTGAAATTGGTGCTAGAAGCAATTCCAATTTACTAAATGTCACTAGCATGGATTCCTAAGGGCATATTGGAGATGGCTAGAAGAATATTTTAATTTCATATTCCTCTTGTGTGGGAAAAAGTATCATTTTGTATTACCTTGGATTAAATGGGAAAAAAACGATATCCCAAAGTCATTTGGTGGATGGTGTCTGAATAATATTTGTCTTTTCTCAAAGTATTTGGAAGAAAAATGTGTTTGGATCTTACTATCAACCAATAGCCTCTAGACTGAGCTGGTGGAACAAAAATACATTTCCCCAATGTCCAAAATTGGTTGGGTTCGATCCCCATCGAAAAATCTAACAAATTCATCTATTAGGTGGAAGGCAGTGGTAAAACCTTTTGATCTCATTCGATGGGGTATGGCTTGGAATATTGGAAAAGGGAATAATGATAGAGTGGGGATTGATCGTTGTCCTAGTAGCAGGGGTAGACATCTTCTATCACAAAGGTTAGTGGATAGACTAAATGAATTTGTATACCATACACTTAATCAAGTAGATGATCTCGCTACATCGTCTTTATGTGGACAAGGTTGGAGACTAGTTCATTCACTTTCATTAGAAATGGAGGATAGCCTCTCATGGAATAACTACAACAACGCACTTAAGGAATCCCATGTTCAAATAAGCGATGAAGAGGATTAAATTATATGGTATTTTTCTCCATTACGTAGATACATACCCAAGCAAGAATGCATTCGATTAATCATAGACTTCTATGACATAGATAATACCTGGTGGTGGAAGATTATTTGGAATATTAAGTGCCCCCCAAAGTCATGCATGTTAATGTGTTGCTCACTGAAAAATAAAATTCCGATGGGGGATAATTTACAAAAACAAAAATTAGAAGGTCCAAATTGATGCTTTATGTGCAAAGAAAATGAGGAATATGTTCCACATCTGTTTATCAATCCTGTTTTCACGAGGGTGGTATGGTAGGCATGCTTTAGATAGATTGGTATAAATTATAATTGGAATGGAAGAGGCTTTGCAGGGGTGGATTAATACTCCAACATGTAGCCAGTATAAAGATTTACCTTTAATCATTTGTTGGGGTATATGGGTAAATAGGAACAATACTATTTTTAATGACAAAATCATAGTCCCTGAATTTATTGTCTCATATATAATTGGCATCCTTCCTTTCTATTAACAAGGGAACGAGGTGATTAAGGAGAGGTTGAACAGAGTGGAAGAAATCAATAAAAACCTTCAATGGGCATATTTTGATGGATCATCACAAAGGAATAGGGAACTATGCGGGGGTGGATTTGTTGCTTATTTGACAGATAAAAATTACTTTCATATTACCTTGGGGTTCATGGAAGTTTCAAACAACTTTGCAGAGCTCTTGGCTCTAAAATTATTGCTTGCCTTTGCCTTAGAAAAAGGGTGTAGTTTTCGGATACTTGATGTTGCTAATCAATTGGATTAATAAAACTCAGAGATTCACTCACACACAATTACTCTCTCTTCTTAGTGAAGTATATACTATTGTGGCATACTTTAATACATTCTCATGCATGCATGTCTATGGATAAAGAAACAAAAATTAAGATTCCTTATATAAGGAGGTGACTTCGTTGGATAAAGGCCTCTTTAAGGTAGAATAATACAACAGTGGACATACACATCAGTATTATCATAGGCCTTTCATTGAAGGTCTCGATCGCCCTACGATATAGAACACATGATATAGGCCTGTATTTTGGCAGAGATAAGTTGATTGGAAAATGGTACATTTTTTGCAAACTTTTTGTGGTGAACAGTATAAGAATGTATAAATATCAACATATTGCAAGCACAAAAGGTTTTTATTGTGATGAATCAGCCACTATCAATAATTAAATGAAATAGGTTTATATGCTCTTCGAAAGATATACTTTAGGCATATAAGCATTCATTACTATAGTTTGTGAGTGTTGGATCCTTCATGCCCTTTCTTGTTTTGTAGAAACATATACATGGAAAAGAATAATCTATAGATCCTATCACAATGAAGAAAAAAACTTATATGTTTGATATAATTTGACAAATATGAGAATGGTGTAGGGGGCTTCATTCATTATGAGAACATTATAACAATGCAATTGAAAAATAACTAAACAAAAATGTCTCGGTTGAACTCTTGTTGGTGTACATGAATTACTTTGGGGTTCACTTAAGTTCCTATTTATATTTTATGCGGACAAAAGACTTGTCCTACTTGAATTCTACCCTTTTTTAGTATAAATTCACGTCACTTGGATATTTTGGGCTAGTTAAAATTCAATTGTTTATGCATGACCAATTTAAACACGTTGCAATTCTAGGGACAATTAACTTTAGTTGTTCATGCATGGCCAAGTTAACTACCTCATAAGGGTACACTTAGCTACCTAGGGTGCATTCCCTTGGTTTTTCACTAGCTCTCATGCTCATCCATGCAATTAAGACTAGCTTAGTTTCCACGATATGTATTCCTCATCTCTTTTATGAATTCATTCATTTGCTCTATTTGAGAATTCAATTGTTGAATAAAGATTACATTGTTTGGATACTTGCTTGAATTATTTTATTTTTATGGATTGCTAATTGTTTACTTTTCCATTTAGCTTCTAGATCAATTGGTTCAAAATGTCACATGGCATCTATTACCACCTAAGTTGTACTTAGTGGTTTTTTATCAAGTGAGCTTGGTGAACTGGACAAGGATAACTTGTTCGGACTTCAGAGACTCCATTTCAACCCACATATTCCTTGCGGGTAGCCGTGAAGGTTTAGTTTTGGACATACTCCAAGTACTCTCAGGTATATCTGGAGTCCCCCCTTAGCCTAATTTTAATCAACTCACACTTCAAATTTAACTTAAAACGTACCAAGAGGCAATCACAAAACATTCACTCCAAGCACATGCAAGTATATTGTTTCTATTTTTGACTCCATTCTAAGGCACTGGTTATTTTCTTACTTTACATATATATTGTGTCTCATCATTGTGCTTTTGTGTGTTCATCTTTTATATCTTGCCATCTTTGATTATCTATAATTAAATTCCAAAATCCTAAGTAACTCAGTCAGTTTAAACATCACAACACTAAGTAATTATCCTTAGCAACTTAACAGGGTCTACCCCCCTTGGCTTCGTTAGGAGTTGAGCCTAAATGGAGGAGTCAAGAACAAGGTGACAGCCTTGACTCGAGACGTGCCCCCAAGGACACACCGAGTGGCTTGAAGATTTCTGCCACGTGACCCAGGTGTGTGAAAGGCGGCAACACCTTTTGGCGCCGTTGCCGGGGATAAATCTTTTTATTCCCGAGTACAACTTTTGTTTTCTTCCTTTTTTGTTTTTGCTTTGTTTGATGAATGCTTAGAGTAGATCTTTAATTTTCATCTGGCGACTCCACTAACTTTTTTCTAGTTTTTATTTTTACAAAGAAAAGCAAAAAATAATTTTTGTGAAAAGATTTATAAATGCTTATTTTTCTTTTTCACATGGCGACTCCATTGAAGGGATAAAACCCTGTTATCTCATAAACTTGTGAAGTTTTGTTGTGTGTGGATGAGCCCATGTGACATGTTAAAACCTTTAAAGCTCATCACTTGACAACTCCACCTTTTCAGTACAAGGTTTAATCGTTATATCAAATGCATACTATTAATTCTTGATATGGATGAATTAAAGGAGAAGTATGGTGCCCAGTTAACTGGAATGTTTCAGCCTATCGATTTCTCAAACATCCTTGGTTTTCCTAACTATTGCAATGGTTTTGGGGATGCATATAACTGGATTCCGACATTTCATGAAGATTATGGTGACTCGGCTATCTGGCATGTCAAATCTTTCCTTCAGTTGATTGCTGACTTCAATATTCTTCATGAAGACAATATGATGGAAATGTTTGCTAGTACTTTTTGGGGTGAGGCCGGTTGTTGGTTCTATCAAGGCCTTCCTGATAAATGTATAACTTCTTTTCCAAGCTTCCTTTGGATGTTTTTAGAGTAGTGGCATGGTGGTAGGGGTAGTATGAATGGTTTAAAAAAGTTCCTTGAAAAGATCTGTACCTTCTACCTATCTGGGACAGAGTATCACACAGAAACATATGATGGACATTTTTCCATGATACAAAGTATTGAAGACTTGGAATCACTTCTTGAACATTTAAGTGAAGAGGAGGTTCATGATACTCCCATAAAAAAGCATACTAGAAGTTATTTAAGAAAGGAAGAAATTAAGCGTCTTCTTAAAGAATATGAGGTATCTCCCAATACACAGCAAGATTCTGAGGAAGGGAAAATCCAAGATGATCCTATTGAAGAGCTTTAGGAGGATCCCATGATGGAACACATTGTTGAAGACTCTCCTCATATCACCATAGCTGAAAACATTGAAGATTTGAGGTATTCTCAAGTGTGTTGCAATGCTGGTATTTTTCCAGAAATCCCTCTAGAAAAACCCACTGAACAACACATCCCAAGTGATCCCATTGAATATGTCCAAATGGTTGCCTTGATTGAAGATCCTTTTCATGATATCATAACAGAAGCCGATAAAGAAACTTATGATAAGATCAGTATGGTGTGTGCTGACACTAGACCTTGTTCTCCACATGTTGATGAAGGTTTGGAAAGTTTATTTCCTTGTAACATTTTATCTAAAGAAGATTGTTATGAATACAAGGAAGACATGGATAGGCAGGAGCATGATGACATGGATGAAGAGTCCCCCACATATGACATGGATGGGAGTGATGACTATTGGAATTTCATAGGCAATCCAAATTGTGAAAATCTTATGGAGAACCCCATCCAGGACATGTCCAACAATGGGAGTGTCTATTCAAAAATGTGTGGAGGTCCAATCTACGATACGTCCATACTGGGGAGCACGGATCTGGATGCCTGGGAAAACCTCAGTATGGAAGAGGAGCATTCAGGATTTTCATGTGATCATTCAGAGTCATATCATGCAGAGCCGCACAAGGGTATCGGTAATGAAGACATTGAGAAACAGTATTGTGAAAAGTCAGATGTAATGCAGTCAATGGAACATCAGTCTCAGCCATCTTTTTCGCATATAGAGGTTCCTTATGACTTGGAGCTACTTGGGGCTTGTGCAACAAGTTATCATTTGATAAGCCCCGATGATCAGTATGATGATGTAGTCAGTCTACCTCATCATTCTGATTGGTATATCAGTCCTATCCAGTCATGCATAGAAGCATCCTGCATGAGCACATACAAGTTTGGGAAGAATTTTTATGACACTGTTCATGCCTATGATCTCCCATCCATCCCGCCCATCCTGAATTTTCACGCAGGTTTGCATTTTCTGAATAAGGTATCCTTACTTTGGCTGGTAACCAAAGACAAGGAATTTTTTTTTATGTTAATAAAATGCTTAGGTGGTTACATTGGATTTCTGATTACACTTAACCCTTTTTATATCATGCTTAGAGTAGGAAAATAAGCTCCTTGAAAAAGAGCATTTACTTTCTGCATTTCTACTTAGCTGTAATAAAACTTTGCTTCTTTTAGTTAGTTACATTTATGTCGTGTAAATAAATCAGCTTAGTGGTTCATTTGGTTTTCTATAAAACTTGTGCTACTGAGGTTTTTCTTGTCAAGTTGAGATGTTTTTACAAGGTATATAAACCAGATATTTTGGTGTTCTCGTATCCTCTCCTTTCCTTAAATACCAGATCAAGCACACGTCCTGCAGTTGGAGCCAGAATATTACCACCTAAGTTGTACTTAGTGGTTTTTTATCAAGTGAGCCTGGTGAACTGGACAAGGATAACTTGTTCGGACTTCAGAGACTCCATTTCAACCCACATATTCCTTGCGGGTAACCGTGAAGGTTTAGTTTTGGACATACTCCAAGTACTCTCGGGTATATCTGGAGTCCCCCCTTAGCCTAATT
The DNA here is from genome assembly GCA_001517045.1 of Pseudotsuga menziesii. Lineage (NCBI taxonomy): Eukaryota > Viridiplantae > Streptophyta > Pinopsida > Pinales > Pinaceae > Pseudotsuga > Pseudotsuga menziesii. Next base: position 290,101 of record LPNX010068982.1, read on the forward strand.
TTAATCAACTCACACTTCAAATTTAACTTAAAATGTACCAAGAGGCAATCGCAAAACATTCACTCCAAGCACATGCAAGTATATTGTTTCTATTTTTGACTCCATTCTAAGGCACTAGTTATTTTCTTGCTTTACATATATATTGTGTCTTAGCATTGTGCTTTCGTGTGTTCATCTTTTATATCTTGCCATCTTTGATTATCTATAATTAAATTCCAAACTCCTAAGTAACTCAGTCAGTTTAAACATCACAACACTAAGTAATTATCGTTAGCAACTTAATAGGGTCCACCCCCCTTGGCTCCGTTAGGAGTTGAGCCTAAACGGAGGAGTCAAGAACAAGGTGACAGCCTTGACTCGAGACTTTCCCCCAAGGACACACCGAGTGGCCTGAAGATTTCTACCATGTGACCCAGGTGTGTGAAAGGCGGCAACAACATCAGAGCTATGGTAAGTATAAGGGAGTAATATAAAGGTTGGAGGTTTAAAAACATAATGGAGGAAAACACTCTTCTACAAAATTAAAAATGTTTTTGTGACCTCATTAGAGATGTTATAGAGGGTTTAGCATAGCTCATTGGAAATATTTTCTTGTCATCTCAAATGGGTCTTCAACGGAATTTGATTTCTTTTCTCGGTTTGAGAGATATAGTCATTTGAATCATTGTAGGTGTAACACAAGAAGGTCCCATGCACCTTGAGTTTCTACATGTATTTTCTTATTCCTTGGGACATTACATATCGAAATCCATATATCAATGGAAAATTCTCTTTCATATCTCAATTACAACGTAGATGGAATTTGATTATGTTTCCTGGTTTGGAAGGTATCATCAATTGAAGTTGTGTAGGTATTTGGCACAAGAAGGCCACACACAACTTAAATTTCGGTAGGTATTTTTCCACTTCTCATGCTATTGCAAAACAAGTCCTATATATCGAAGGAAAGATCTTTGATAGCACAATTGAGTCTTTGACAAAATTTAATTTAATTGTCTATAGAAAAGTTATGAACAAATTTACATGTGGTTATTCTCTTGTAAAGTAAAGGGCATGTCTAGCCCAATGGTAGAGCCTTGGACCATCCAAAGAAAGTCTCATTCTAGAATTTTTCTTGAAACATGTTGTGTATGATCTTATCTTACATCTCTTGATGGTCAAGATAATAAAAAAAGCTAGACAAAATTTAGTCTCTAAGGGGCATTCTCTATAATGGTGGACAAAGATCTGATCATCTTTAATCTTCGCAGTCTGAATTAAAACCTTATCAAGGAATTTAGCAAACTTCAAGGTGAACAAGAGGATCACAATATTGGTTTTTAATGCGCATATGAAATTGTGGTTTCAACAAAGGAGAAACAATGTGAGTTTTATTATTGGATCACTTGCTATGATGAGATGGAGGAAAAATTAACTATGTGCATTGAGAAACTATAGGTCAAATTAAAAGAGAAGGAGGATATGTAAGGTGGCAGAATAGGAGAATGGGTTGTTAGGTAAGGTGGCAGAATAGGAGCATCCAACTGCTAGTCGTGGTAGAGTAGTCATGGGCTGCAAACTAGGGCGTCAAAGTGAATTGGCCATTGTAGCAGTGCATGAAGAAGAGGATGCTCGGTGCCCATCATGCTAAAAAAATGGACACCCTTGTTTGATGTTGATAGTGAGAGGCTAGATAAAATCTTGGTTTGGGTATGGATCCTGGGTCCAATGGAATTTTGGAACCCGACATCTCTGAAAGATATTTGCAACGCTCTAGGGATTTTCCTGGAAGCAGATCTATCTTTTTTAAAGAGTCGTCGAAATTATGTGGCAAGAATTCTGGTTTCATTGAATATCTGAACAGAGCTCAAGGACCATATAAACCTAATCTAGGGATCCACAACCCATCAAGAAATACTAGACTATGAGGTATTTCCATTTAGGTGCCACCACTGTCACAAAGTAGGGCATCTGGCAAAGAATTGTCACTTGGGACCCCCATAAGTTTGCCCTCGAAAGAGGAGGCTCTCTAAGGAGGAAGAGGCATATGATATAGTGAAGACAGATGCAAGAAAGAGAAAATGCGCTTTAGCGCAACCTTTGAACCCTACAGAACAATAGGCTGCTCCCATCTCAAAAGCTCGATGAGATCTCCCGACTCAGCAACCTTGGCCTCACTCGTGTATGTCTCCAGTCATCTCTTTAACAGAATAGTTCAATGATTTGAATTTAAATGATTCTTCTCCTCCACAGTTAAATATTTGCACGATGAATTTCCCTACCCCCTCATAGGAGAAACCCTCCCCACCTCCCTCACAGGAGAAACCCTCCCCACCTCCCTCACAGGAAAATCCCTCCCCTCCTTTGTTGGCTTCTCCTTCCCCGACCTCTTCACCCTCTCCACGAATGTTCCCTTCAATCCCACTTACCTCCTCCTCTCTGATTTGTTTCCATCTCATATCAAGGGACATCCTTGCTAGGACCAACCCTCCAACACCTTTCCTAGGATTAGGATCAAACCCTATCTTACCAGCAAGGGGAAAGGGACGAGGCAAACCGTCTTTTCTCTCCTTTGTGCAGCAAAAATATCTTAGATACCAAGCAAATGGCAAGCAAAAAACTCTTTGTGGGTCACTTAGAGCAGTGCAGGCCCCTGAAGGGGTTCCCAAATGAAGCTCCTCTCCCTCAATTGTAGGGGTTTAGCAAGTACGTGGAAAAAAATTTCCCTAAAGAGGATGCTACTGGTCCAAAAACCCATTAGAGAAAATTTTAACTCAAAATGGGCCTCCTTAAAAAAAAATAGTTAAAATCATAAAATAATATTTTTTAATTTTGGAGGAAAAGAAAAGAAAAAAAACTACTTTTTTTAATTTGTATTTTCGACATATCTCCCCATGTTTTTACTCAAATTTCGATCGAGAGAGCTCGTTGGATGCAGAATTAAATTCCGTATCCAACAAGTACCCACTCGGCATACTTTTGATGTACCCCGCTACCCCGAAAACAAGAAATACCTGAAAAAACATGATGATGACATCATCATCATGTTTTTTCAGGTATTTCTTGTTTTTGGGGTAGCGGGGTACGTCAAAAGTATGCCAACTCATCATCACGTTTTTTCAGGTATTTCTTGTTTTTGGGGTAGCGGGGTACGTCAAAAGTATGCTGAGTGGGTACTCTTTGGATCATCACGTTTTTTCCAGGTATTTCTTGTTTTTGGGGTAGCGGGGTACGCCAAAAGTATGCCGAGTGGGTACTCGTTGGATGCAGAATTTAATTATGCATCCAACGAGCTCTCCCTGTCAAAATTTGAGTAAAAACACGGGGATATATGTCAAAAATACAAACAAAAAAAGTAGTTTTTTATGATACCTATCCCCAAATTTATATTAAAAAGGGGTTTAAGACCTATACAGTATTTCAAATTTAAAGAAATTTCATTGACTAACACATGATGACATGGAATTTGATTTAAAGTTAAAAGGCCCATTTTGAGTTGAAATTTCCTCTAATGAGATGCCATCCTCTTGCAGGAAACCTTAGGCTCGGCAGCTAAGGTTACAAAATTGTTATATTCCATTTCAAACAACTTTTTGTTCTTAGCCCGGAGTGTAAGAGGGATTTCAAGCGGTTTGGGAATAGGTTGGAATCATTCCTCCCTACTCTGCACAAATCCATGGGGAGAATCCTACGACATGGGGATTCAACTGTTCTGGGAAGAAGCAAATTTACATTTAAACATCCTAAACATCTATGGTCCTTAGAACAATAGGTTGGCATTTTGGGAATCTGTGCAAGCCAACCAGGTCCTAAGAAGTGAAATGTGGTGATAGGGGGAGATTTGAAATTCACCTTGGGAGATCACAAAATATAGGGGCCAAAGGCACGAATAGACCCTCTGGACACCTTCTTTAGCAATCTCTGTCCAAATATCAAGATGGTGGATCTGGACCCGACAAAGATCAATCCAACGTGGACAAATAGAAGATCATGGGAAGAAAGAATTGCAAAAAGGCTTGATAGATTCCTGCTGGCAGAAAGTTTGTTAGAAAAAGATCTGATGTTTAAACAATGGGCTGACTTAGGAGTCGACTTTGATCATATGCCTATTTGTTTGGCGATTCTAAGAAACCTTAAGAAGCCAGCAAACCCCTTGAAATTTTGTGCAACATGGCTAAAAGACACGGAATTCCACAAGCTCATCCATTCAAACTAGATTCTTTATATGGCAGATGTTGAAACTCATGTTGCCACTCATTTTGCTCAAAATATTTCTCGCATTAAACGCCTTCTGAAGGAGTGGGCCAAGAATATAAAAAAATTGGATGACCAAGCCCTTATCTAGATTGAGGCAGAATTGGCAAAGATCCATAACTCTGAAGGAGGGGTTTTTCTCACTCAGGGAGATAAGCAGAGGTTGATATCCCTTGAATCCAACAGAGATAAGATCTTGAAGGAGAGAGAGGAAGTATGGAGGCTAAAGAGTAGAGCCATCTGGATGACAAGTGGAGATTATAACACAATTTTTTTCAGGCTTTTGCCAAGGGAAGAAAACAACATAATATAATATGGGAGTTAAGAAACTCAAACAATGAACAGGTCTACACTTTTGAAGGAATGGAAAAGATAGGAAAAGATTATTTCAAAAAAAAATTCAAAGCATACCAACAGGATACTATTGCATAATTCATTCAGACATCTTTTTTTTCCCTGAAAGGATATCAGAAGAGGATAATGCAGATTTGATGGAAGAGGTCTTGAAAGATTAGCTGAAAACAAACCTGCATACCTTCCAGAAGGACAAAATTCTAGGCTCAGATGGATGGACCATTGAATTCTTCCTAGAATCCTATGAAACAATCAGTCCTGACCTTCTTCACTTGGTTGAAGAATCTCGGGTAAATGGGCATGTTCATCCCCCTCTCAAAACAACCTTCCTGTCCCTTATTCCAAAAAAAAGACAACCCGGTCAACCTGGAGGATTTCAGGCCTATATCCCTCTACAATATCACCTACAAAGTGATAGAAAAAGTTATTGCTCAATGTCTCAAGAAGGTCCTCTCAAAAATCATTTCACATGAACAATTTGGGTTCTTGGAAAAGAGACAAATCCATGAAGCAATTGGAGTGGTTCAAGAAGGTATGCATAGCATTAAACTCAAAAAATCAAAAGGAGCAATTCTTAAGATTGATCTCTCTAAATAATTTGATAGGGTAAGTTGGATCTACCTAAGACTCCTTCTCACCCACCTGGGTTTCAACTAATATATTGTAAAGTGGATATTTCCTTGCATATCCACTACATCTTTTGCAGTCCTTATCAATGGGCCAGCTTCGCCTTTTTTCCATTCGGAAAGGGGACACAAAAAAGGATTCCCTCTTTCCCCTCTCTTATTCTTATTGGTAGAAGAAGGGCCGAGCAAGGTATCCTGGATGCAAATAGAAGAGGAACGTATGAAGAAATCACAATTTCCACCAACCTTAATATCACTCACCTCTTGTTTGTCGATGATATTCTTCTCTTTTGCAATGGCTCAATCCAAGAAGCGGATAATCTCTCAAAAATCCTACAGACCTTCTACAAAGCCATAGGCATGCTGTTAAGTGAGCAAAAATCCACTATTACCACTTTCAACCTAGAAGAGGATATAGTCAGGAGACTCTTGGACCTTTTCCCGTTCATCGTTATTATCTTGGATGATGGGTTGAAGTACCTGGGCTTCAGGATAAAACCAAATTGCTACAAGGAAAAAAACTGGAACTAGCTACTGGAAAAATTAGAGCCCAAGGTGAACATTTGGTGCAACAGATGGATTTCGAGAGTAAGAAGGCTAATTATGGTAAAATATGTTCTAGAAGCCATTCATGTTTATTGGATGTCATTAGCATGGATCCCAAAATCCACTCTGGAAAAGTCTCAAAAAATTTGCTCAAACTTCTTATGGACAAGCAATAAGGAACAAAACGTCCTCCCCTAGGTGAAATGGGAACAAATTGCCAGACCCAAAACTCTCTGAAGGTGGGGGCTAAAAAACACTACATTGTTTTCCAAAGAACTAGTAGCTAAAGTAGGTTGGAGGCTTATCACAATGAAAATTTTGAGGACGAAGGTGGTTTATCGTAAATACATAAGTCCAGTACCTTTATGGGACTGGATCAGAAACTCAATCCTCATCAATCCTTCGTAGGGATTAATCATTTGGAAGGAAATCTGTAATGCTTTCTCAGTCATTCACATTGGTTTATCATGGAAAGTGGGCAATGGGACAAGAGTCATAATTGGTGCAGACCCCTTTCCTAATAGTCAAATCAACCATCTTCTCACCAAAAGCTCATTCAGTTCCTACAGCACAAAGGCCTCTTTAACTTAAATCAGATAGTTGACCCTGCTTCTACAAACCTATGGCAGTAAGGGTGGTTGGGATGCAGAGAACTTGAGATCCCATGCCATTGGACTCAAACATGGAACAAGTTGATTTCAGCCCTTCGCAAATCTCATATTAGGCTCACAGATAAAGAGGATGAACTAGTCCGACAACATGTTGCACATGGAAGCTACACCCCTAAGACCGGTTACCAATAGCTCTGCCTCACCACCTTCCAAACTGAACCAAAATGGTGGCAACCAGGACTGTGGAAACTTAAATGCCCACTGAAGACAAAATTATTCATGTGGTGTTCCCTCACTAACAAAGCTCCAATGTGTGATAGAATGGAGAAAAGATCCCTAGAAGGACCGGAATGGTGTACCCTTTGCAAAAACAACAAAGAATCTGCTTATCATCTCTTCCTCAATTGCTCCTTTACATCTCAGGTTTGGTCATAGTCACATTTTTTGTTGAATCAAAGATTTGGCTAGACCGCACAGTCCCTTGAATATGCTTGGAAAACTTCGTCCACCTCTCCTCAGGTTTCCCATCTTAAAGCTCTTCCCTTAGTTCATACATGGGGTGTCTATCCTAGCCCGAAATAATGTAATTTTTTAGGACAAAGCATCATCACCTGAAGCTATAGCAAAACAAGGCCTCGACATCCTTTCTTACTACCCTCAAACAAAAGATGCACCAATGGTAAGAATAGTCACAGAGGAACAGATTGACTCCTCTATGCCTTGGGATTTCTTTGATGGAACCTCATAAGATCTTAAATGTGGGGGTGACGCCACTCTTTTTCTAAACCAAATCCATCACTTTCAGATCCAAATGGGTCTTGGAACATGCACTAATAATTATGCAGAGCTCATGGATCTAAAACTCCTTCTCTGCTTTGCCCTGGAAAAAGACTGTAGGAAGCTTCAAATATTTGGGGATTCACTTATAATTATCAATTGGGTGAACAAAGTTCAGCAGTATAGAAATCTTGCTCTAGTTTCTGTTTATAAAAAAGTAAATGGAGTTTGGACACGTTTTGATCACATTTCATGCCGTCATGTTTACAGGGAAAGAAACACAGCCGCATACCGGCTCTCTAAAGAAGGATTGAAGATGGAACACGGCAATTGGATATTTTTTGAAAACAAGGATGTGGAAGTGTATGAGTTTTTCCACATGTCATTCATAGAAATTCTTCTTGCAAAAAATACCTCTTGAACAACATGACTTATACAAGATTTTCTGCAAACTGCACATCCCCCAGTTTTGGTGGAGCATTCCAGGCACGTTTTTTGACATATACATAGCTCTATGTGGGGTTCAAGGAGACTATAATATCCTTGACTTATTTCAGCTCAGCAGAAATTCATGGACACTTACATGGCCGAGTCTTATGACTTGGATATTTGCAGACATTTTTGGTTTTGTTTCCGATTATCATCAGCGGTATACAAGACATACATACTATGTAAAGACTCTTTTTTAGATCAATATAAATACAATTTTTTTTCTTTGTGAAAAAAAATAGGTTGTGGTTGACAAACCCCCATCGACTGCTATGACCAAAAGAAGAAATCACAAGTGGCTCACCCGAAGGGGCCTCACCCCGTTTGCTATGATTACAGAGCTAACCCTATGAAGACATCAAGTGAGGCTCTTATAAAACAATATATAGCCACCATGGGATTTGACCTCTAGACATTCTGCTCACAATTAATAATAATAATAATAGAAAATGAATATTAGTAAAAATTAGATGTTTATATAAATAAATGATACATGAAATAATTTAGAATTAAAAGAAAGAAAAAACTTGATTAAATTAAGATGAAATAATAATATTTAGAAAAAATAAGGATTTTGATAAGAAATCATCAAAAGACATCTTAAATATATATATATATATATATATAGGATAGAATTAGGTGGTTGAAATGAAAGATAGAAAAAGTTGTTCTCATGAGATAAAGTGACGATGAGAGATAAATTAAAGAAATATTTTTTAAGGGGTATGAATAGTGACAACAAATAATGGACAGGATTCAATGAGGAGCTATGTTTGTAATCAATTTTTATTAATGTTGTTACATTGGTTTTCAATTTTATGGGCTTCTTTAATGATGCACGAGGAATAGTGGGGATTGGGTGTTAAGATTTTGGTGTGATTAAAGTAAATAATGTATTTAGAGTTATGGGAATGTTCAACAATAATTTATTTGGCAATGCAGGATGATGGGGGGCTATGTGGCTTGCGAGCTCTGTGTCTAGGCAAAGGGGTACAAATGTGTGACTTTAGACTTATTGGATTTTACTAGGGTGGATGAACCAGAGGAACTCAATGACTATTCGGAAGACCCATATGATGGAGCTGGTATATGGAATGTGTCGCTTGGTCATGTGTCAGATGTGGTAGGTCCTCCAACAAATATAGGGTTTTCTTATCTTGGAGGCAGAGGGTTGGTGAACCCTACAAAAAAATCGTCAATCGTCACTTAGGAGGATTAGAGGAAATTTGAGATGTAAAATAGTCCTTATAAAGAAAATAATAAATTAATAGTTAAAATAATAAAATAATATTTATTAATTTTGGAGGAAGAAATAAAAAACTATTTTTTTGTTCGTATTTTCAACATAATTCCTTGTGTTTTTACTCAAATTTTGAGCAGGAGTACTCGTCGGATGCAGAATTTTAGTTCTGCATCCAATGATTCCTCCCGCTCGAAATTTGAGTAAAAAATCAAGTAGATATGTTGAAAATACAAACCAAAAAATAGTTTTTCCTATGACAAATATGTCAGGTCAACCATTATGGTTGACTCATTTTATTGAAATTCTATTGGTTTTTTAATTCCAACTCATAAGAATATATTGTTGGCTCATTTTCTTATAAGGCCCATTTTAGACCCCAAATTTCCTCTAATTTGAAGGATGACAATCAATATCATAAAATATACTCTAGCTTGTTTGAACATGGAAGATGATGAGGTAAGATACTATAAATCAATTTTTCCATACCCTGCATTAAATTTGGATCATGGTATGAAATACTTAGGGTTTCATTTAAACCTAACAAGTACATGAAAAAATATTGGATGTGGCTTATCTCCAAATTGGAAAATAGAATCAATGTTTGGTGCCATAAATGAGCAAGAAAGGCTAGTACTAGTGAAATTGGTGCTAGAAGCAATTCCATTTTACTAAATGTCACTAGCATGGATTCCTAAGGGCATCTTGGAGATGGCTAGAAGAATATGTTAATTTCATATTCCTCTTATGTGGGAAAAAGTATCATTTTGTCTTACCTTGGATCAAATGGGAAAAAAAGGATATCGCAAAGTCATTTGGTGGATGGGGCCTGAATAATATTTGTCTTTTCTCAAATTCTTTGGAAGAAAAATGTGTTTGGATCTTACTATCAACCAATAGCCTCTAGAATGAGCTAGTGGAACAAAAACACATTGCCCCACTGTCCAAAATTGGCTGGGTTTGATCCCCTTGGAAGAATCTAACAAAATCATCTATTAGGTGGAAGGCAGTGGTAAAACCTTTTGATCTCATTTGATGGGGTATGGCCTAGAATATGGGAAAAGGGAATAATGATAGAGTGGGGATTGATCCTTGTACTAGTAGTAGGGGTAGAGATCTTCTATCAAAAAGTTTAGTGGTTATACTAAATGAAGTTGGATACTATACACTTAATCAAGTAGGTGATCTCACTGCATCGTCTTTATGTGGACAAGGTTGGAGACTAGTTCATTCACTTTCATTAGAAATGGAGGATAGCCTCTCATGGAACAACTACACCAATGCACTTAAGGAAGCCCATGTTTTAATAAGTGACGAAGAGGATGAACTAATATGGTATTTTGCTCAATTACGTAGATACACACCCAAGAAAGAATGCATTCAATTAATCATAGACTTATATGACATAGATAATACCTCGTGGTAGAAGATTATTTGGAATATTAAGTGCCCTCCAAAGGCATGCATGTTAATGTGGGGCTCACTGAAAAATAAAATTCCAATGGGGGATAATTTACGAAAACAAAAATTAGAAGGTCCAAATTGATGCTTTATGTGCAAATAAAATCAGGAGTATGTTCCACATCTGTTTATCAATCATGTTTTCACGAGGGTGGTTTGGAAGGCATGCTTTAGATAGATTGGTATAAATTATAATTGGAGTGGAAGAGGCTTTGCAAGGGTGGATTAATACTCCAACATGTACCCAGTATAAATCTTTACCTTTCATCATTTGTTGGAGTATATGGGTAAATAGGAACAACAATATTTTTAATGACAAAATAACAGTCCCTGAATTTATTGTCTCAAATACAATTGACATCCTTTCTTTCTATTAACAAGGGAACGAGGCGATTAAGGAGAGATTGAAGAGAGTTGAAATAAATCAATAAAAACCTTCAGTGGGCATATTTTTATGGATCATCACAAAGGAATAGGGAACTATGCAGGGGTAGATTTGTTGCTTATTTGACAGATAAAAATTACTTTCATATTACCTTGGGGTTCATGGAAGGTTCAACCAACTTTGCAGAGCTCTTAGCTCTAAAAATATTGCTTGTTTTTGCCTTAGAAAAAGGGTGTAGTGACCTCCAAGTTTTTGGAGACTTAATGTTGCTTATCAATTGGATTAATAAAACTTGGATATTCACTCACACACAATTACTCTCTCTTCTTAGTGAAGTATATACTATTGTGGCATACTTCAATACATTCTCATGCATGCATGTCTATAGGTAAAGAAACAAAAATTAAGATTCCTTATATAAGGAGGTAACTTCGTTGGATAAAGGCCTCTTTAAGGTAGAAGAATAGAACAATGGACATACACATCAATATTATCATGGGCCTTTCATTGAAGGTCTCGATCGTCCTACGGTATAGAACACATGATATAGGCCTATATTTTGGTAGAGATAAGTTGATTGGAAAATTGTACATTTTTTGCAAACTTTTTGTGGTGAACAGTATAAGAATGTATAAATATCAACATATTGAAATAACAAAAGGTTTTTCTTGTGATGAATCAGCCACTATCAACAATTAAATGAAATAAGTTTGTATGCTCTTTGGAAGATATACTTTAGGCATAAAAGCATTCATTACTATAGTTTGTGAGTGTTGGATCCTTTAGGCCCTTTCTTGTTTTGTAGAAACATATACATGGAAATGATTGATCTATAGATCCTATCACAATGAAGAAAAAACTTATATGTTTGATATAATTTGACAAATATGAGAATGGTGTAGGGGGCTTCATTCACTATGAGAACATTATAACATTGCAATTGAAAAATAGCTGAACAAAAATGTCTCGATTGAACTCTTGTTGGTTGAATTACTTTGGGGTTCACTTAAGTTCCTATTTAAATTTTATACAGACAAAAGACTCGTCCTACTTGAGTTCTACCCTTGTTTATTATAAATTCATGTCACTGGGATATTTTGGGCTAGTTAAACTTTAGGTGTTTATGCATGACCAAGTTAAACACCTTGCAATTCTAGGGACAATTAACTTTAGTTGTTCATGAATGGCGAAGGTAACTACCTCATAAGAGCACACTTAGATATCTAGGGTACATTCCCTTGGTGTTTCACTAGCTCTCATGCTCATCCATGCAATTAGACCTAGCTTAGTTGCCATGATATGTATTCTTTATCTCTTTTATGAAGTCATTCATCTGCTCTATTTGAGCATTCAATTGTTGAATAAAGATTACATTGTTTGGATACTTACTTGAATTATTTTATTTTTATGGATTGCTAATTGTTTACTTTTCCATTTAGCTTCTAGATCAATTGGTTCAAAATGTCACATGGCATCAGAGCTATGGTAATTCGAAGGGAGTAATTTAAAGGTTGGAGGTTAAAAACATAATGGAGGAAAACACTCTTCTACAAAATTAAAATTGTTTTTGTGACCTCATTAGAGATGTTATAGAAGGTTTAGCATAGCTCATTGGAAATACTTTCTTGTCATCTCGAATGGGTCTTCAACGGAATTTGATTTCTCTTCTTGGTTTGAGAGATATAGTCAATTGAATCTTTGTAGGTATAACGCAAGAAGGTCCCATGCACCTTGAGTTTCTATATGTATTTTCTTATTCCTTGGGACATTACAGATTGAAATCCATATATCAATGGAAAGTTCTCTTTCATATCTCAATTGCGTCGTAGAAGGAATTTGATTATGTTTCCTGGTTTGGAAGGTATCATCAATTGAAGTTGTGTAGGTATTTGACACAAGAAGGCCACACACAACTTAAATTTCGGTAGGTATTTTTCCACTTCTCATGCTATTGAAAAACAAGTCCTATATATCGATGGAAATATCTTTTATAGCACAATTGAGTCTTTGATGAAATTTAATTTAATTATCTGTAGAAAAGTTATGAATCAATTTACATGTGGTGATTCTCTTGTAAAGTAAAGGGCATGTCTAGCTCCATGGTAGAGCCTTGGGCCATCCAAAGAAAGTCTCATTCTAGAATTTTTCTTCAAACATGTTGTGTATGCTCTTATCTTACATCTCTTTATGATCAAGATAATAAAAAAACTAGACAAAATTTAGTCTCTAAGGGACATTCTCTATAATGGTGGACAAAGATATGATCATCTTTAATCTTCGCGGTCTCAATTAAAACCTTATCAAGGAAGTTAGCAAACTTCAAGGTGAACAAGAGGATCACAATATTGCATTTTCTAGCGCATATGCAATTGTGGTTTCAACAAAGGAGCAACAATATGAGTTTTATGATTGGATCACTCACTATGATGAGATGGAGGAAAAATTAACTATGTGCATTGAGAAACTCTTGGTCAAATTAAAAGAGAAGGAGGATAGGTGAGGTGGTAGAATAGGAGCATGGGTTGTTAGGAAAGGTGGAAGAATAGGAGCATCCAACTGCTAGTCATGGCAGAGTAGGCGTGGGCTACAAAATAGGGCGTCAAAGTGAATTGGCCATTGTAGTAGTGCATGAAGAAGAGGATGCATGGGGACCAGCTTTTGGAGGTTACAGAGCAGGTGATGGTCAAGGGGTAGGAATTGCTGGTCAGAGAAACCAAGTATTGGCAGGGATAGAAGGGCCACTAGGTTAGCGGATAGCAAGGCCGCCATAAGACAAATAGGTCTAGGATACCCTGGGAACCCCAGACAACCTTCAAATAGTTGCGAGTAGGACCAGAGGTTCGGGTATCCTAGTAGGTGACTGAGCAATGAGAAGGAAGCTCGAGAAGCCTAAAAAAGGGTCTAGAAAGCACCCAAATAACTTGGCCATCTTAGAAAAACCCCAGGCAATAGGCAGGAGTCTGGGTGGTAGGTAGAAATCCAAGCAGTAAGTAGGAATCATGTTAGGGAAGCATTTTGTGAAGATGGAAATAGTTGGGTTGAGGTATGAAGATAGGTTGGAAGGTTGATCCAACTATAAACCTTGGAAGGTGAGGGTCACTCTGGTTCTCATGAAGAACAGATTGTGGGAGTTTTCTAATTCCATGGTGACCCCACCAATGAATCCAAAAGACCTAGTTGCTCACAATTTGAAGGATGTGAAATATAGCAGTATCATTTTAGACACGGTGAAGGGAAGTGATCCCTCACATAACTAAGAAGATGTTATCCAAGGCCATGAAGGAGGCTTTGAAAGGTTTATACCTGAGTAATAACCATAATAGGAAGATTGTGATGAAGGAGGAGCTTAGGAGCACGAAGATGTCCAAGGAAGATAATGTAGCTTCTTATCTTACCAGGATAAAATAGTTCATAATAAGTTGGTAGTAGTTGCGAAGATGGTCAGATATCTAGATTTGGTGAGGATTTCCCTGAGTGGCTTCACCTAGACATGGGCATCCTTCATAAAATGGATCGGTGCTCGAGGAAATATTCCTAAATTGGATATGTTGTGGGATGAATTCATCCAAGAGGAGATTCAAGATGAAGCTCTATGTAGAGGCTAACAAAAGGGTAATGATGAAGAGAATGTTGCTCTAGACAGTCTAGTAAAGAGGAGTAAGGAAAGTACGGGTGGAAAAGAAGAAGGAAATGAGCAAAGTCAAGTGCTTTTCGTGCCACAAGTGTGGACACTATTATTCACAGTGTCTGGAACATAATAAAGGGAAGAGTAAGTCCCAGAAGGTAGCAACATCTGTAGAAGCTCAAGTTAAGGAGTTTGTTGAGAAGTTTGAGAATGATTTTTCATTAGTATCTTGTATTTCTGGCATAGTTATAAGTAGATCCTAGTTTGTGGATAGTGGGGATTCTTGTCACATGATGGGGACACATGATTTTTTCACCAAGTCATTAGATTTAGATTCAAGTTTTCATGTGGAGCTTGGTACCTATTCTAAGTGTGTTGTAAAGGGAGTTGGGACAGTCAAGTTTGAGCTAGAGTCAGGAGGATCTCTAGAGGTTACACATGGGTTGTGTGTACTAGAAATCAAGATGAATTTTGTAAAAGTATAGACATTAGAGGACAATAGATATGCGATCTCTTTAGAGATTGGTCAAGTTCCTATTCAGTTGAAGGGATCTAGCATAGAATTGACATGATTTCTTAGTGCAAGAGAGGAAAAGGTATATAGGTTACAGGGAAAGCATGTAGTTGGATCCAAGGGGATCTTGGATCATGGATCAATTATAATGGAAGAGGACAAGGAGAAGAAGGATCCAAAGGGTGAGCAACGTTCATAGACTTCCATTGTGGGGAGTAAACCTTCAGAGGAGAAGAGGGAGTTATCCCCTTCCAGTTCTACTAGAAGACCTAGTTGGTGGCAGATGGCATTGATGGATGCTCAGGAGTAGGAGAAGCTCCTAACATCACAGTGAGGGAGAGTAGGACTTTGAACAAGTTTCCAAAATTCATGTCATTGATACGTAGTTTCATCGATTACATGAATTTCAATGATAAGGGAGCAATTGACTAACAGAGTTGAAGGGATGCTAGTATGTAGAATGATGTGTGCTACAATGTGTCAGGGGTATAGGGAGAACTAGTTCTAGGTGGCTCTTAGAGAAGTACCTTCCTCACTAAGAGAGCGTGTTGATGTTTGTAGCTCGGATAGGTACTTATGCATAGGCTAGGTCTCAGGCATGTAAGTGTTGTCTAGATTACCTCTCTATGTACTTGCTTGAGAGAGTAAGTGAATTTTGTATCTCTTTCCTAAGTCTAACTTAGGAAAAGCACATTAATTAACTTAATGTTGGCTAATGACTAAAAGTAAAGTTAAGATTAAATCACAATCATTCATATCAGGTGAGGCTTAAGATCTAATATCAACCATCGATCACTTTAAATATTGAGGGTTAGTGTTTTGGTCATTAAGATGATAAAAAGGGAATCCTAAGGAGAGGAGAAGACACAACAACCACATAGAGAGAGTGAGAAATCATTGATTGGTTGTAGAAGTACTTTCAATCAAGTGTGGAGGGGAATCCAACAAGAACGAAGGATTGATCTTGAGGCGTGATAGGTTATCTTTATGTCTTTGTATTATTCCTTAGTGGGTCATTATCCCAGGATGAGGGCTTTGGATTTTATACAAATGAAATTATCATTTGTTGGTTTTGACCCTATAGGGTTTTCTAAGGAAAACAAGTGTCAAATGTATGAATGCTTTCTTCTTTTTATTCTATTGCGTAATTAGTTATAAATTAACGTATTTTCATTTATAATTAATCATCTAATTATAGAGAATGAGAATCATATCTAGTTTTTGAAAATTAACAACAACAACAAGGCCATGCTGGGCACATCAGACGCCACATGCATACATTATGACCCCTAAGATTCTAGCACCAACTTTTGAGTTATATTCTATGGCATTGGTTCCAAATTGCTTCTTCAAATGGGCTACATTAGTGGCAGCCTTAATAAGAATGGACATGTTTATTGCAAATCCCATTTAGCCCGTGATGAGACTAGCGAAAGTCAGACTTGGTTTTGTACAATATTCATCGACATTAAGAAGTTATATTGATCTTTCAACCAATCATACTTAGCTTGTTCTAGCACTAGAGTCCATCACATCACATGAATCTTCTACTGATGAGATGTAGGAGCCATCTCATACATTGCAGATTGATACAACTTTGGAGCTTACTCAACTAGGTTTGTAACTAGCGTCAGAGTGATTAGATTTCTTGGTGGTAGATGTTAGTACATGTAAAAGCAATAAAAAAATGTTAATTATGAAAAATGGAAGATGTGTATAGATATCAACTAAAACAATTTCGACCCCAACATTTTTATTATTTATTATTTACTATTTATTTATTTATTTATGTGGGTGTGTGTGTGCACGCGTGCATGTGCCCGTGGCTGAAATGATTTTAATAGATATCTATGTACATATTCTATTTTTCATAATTAACATTATTTATGCTATGTTTGCAAGTGTTTCATTAGTGTTTGACATAATTGAAATGACCTAAGTGAAATCAATTTAGAAGCATTGCTATTTTTCAATTGTTGGTGGCTTAAATAAAGAAATACAAGAAGAATCAAACAATTAATAGATTACATGCAAGCACAATAGATAATGTAAATTCAAAAAGAAACAAACAATTAATATATTACAAGCAATCACAATATCTATACGAAATGTTGAACAAATGAAGGCACATATTGTCAACGATCACATTTGGAAAAAAAGTACTTGGTGAACATTGTCAACTCGATTTGTGAAACACATATTGGAGTGACTCCGATACAATTTTTGTGTTGTTGTGCTTCATTTTAATTCTCCACAAAATATGAACTCGTATCATCCCTTTCCTACCATTATCTGTGTATTTCCTTCATGTACATTTGGAACAGTGTAAATAAAAATAAACTTCAATTTATATAGAGTACAAGTTGCCACAAAATTGGGGAGAACAAATTGTGAGGTGTTAAGTTACAAGTACCACAAGTTACAAGTGCTAATAATATTACACCCAGTGTACCCTATGTTCTTGTATTTCATTATTCTCATTTCCTCTTTTTCTCTCATCTTCCTATAATACATTTGTTTAATGATTTAAATTTTCCCTAATTGCAATTATAGACTGGTAGTTTGATTCATCCATCATACCTGGTCACGATGAATTGCAAACTACTAAAGAACATAGTCCAAAATGTACATCATATTGCAATATTTTTATCTTCATAAACTCTAGTTCTTCCACAATTATATACTTTCCACATATGCATTGTGTTGTACTTATTGTCCATTGCATCACTAGAAAATTTAAGAATATTGTTGACAAATTCTATAATTAAGGTAGGCACAACAAGAATGGGAAATTATTTTAAAGTATATGTTTTGGCATTATATGGACTAGGACAAAACAAAATTTGCAACTTATAAAAAAGTACAATTCTATATTGAGCTATTGGATAGAGACATGCAAATGACTATAATTGTGTATCAACAACACTCTAATTGCTTAATTTGTCACTTTAAGTTCTATTAAATTTTTGAGTTACACCAAAGGTGTTTTCACCTTGCTACATGAGCGTTAGGTTTCCTAGTCCTTTTTTGATGGTTCATGGACATTTGGATGGTTTAGTTTGAGTGCTAGAATGGGGCCTTTACTTAGGAGGTTGTTACCTTAATTGACATGATGACTAGCCCATGGGGTGCACAAAATGGGGAGGTCTGTTGTTCAATTCAAGGAGGTGCCTACTTAAGAAGATGAGTGTTGGGAACTTGGAGGAGGGAACTTGGCCTTTGGAGGAGGGAACTTGGCCCTTGGAGCATGTAAATATGTGATATATACCTCAAAGGTTGGTAATACAAAATATATCATTATAGTGTTTATGATCTATTTTGTTACTATTTGGGTGGAAAAAATGGAGGCTTGTAAGCCCATTTTATGGGTAGGTCCCACTATGTGATATGGGGTCCAAAACCTGCCATAACTTATTTGAGACCTTAAATGGTCATTTTTGGAGCCTAAAATTTGCAATATTATCTCCCAACCACTTGATGTTATTCTACACATCGAGATATTTCCAATGACACAAAAATAACCTTAACTGGAGTTTGTATGCATAAGTTATGCCTCCTACAAATTAACTTATCATGTTGACCACCATGGGATTGAGTGGATGCCGTTATCTCCCAATATTTACACATGTGAAATTTCAAGAATATTCTAGAGTATCCAAATCCTAACACTTTTTGGGGGTTGAGGCATAAAAAAACCATAACCCTAAATGACTATTACAGTATGTTAAATATTAGGCCACTCGGAAAAGAAGGGCTTTCATCCTTATTGTATTATATATTTTTCCCAAGTTGAGTAAAGCATCTAAGAGTAGGATATTGAATCATAACAGAGGAAGTATAAAATCCTATAGCATCCATATTGAACATAATGTCAATGGCAACTCCGTAATGGGTGCCCCTTTCTTTGTATTTGTAATTCATAATTGAGAATAAAAGAGTGCCTCACCTTCATAATTCATAATGAGTGCCTCACCTTCTAGCTGGGTTTTTCTTGAATTTTCCTAGGGTAGATCTTTTGTTAATAGTGTGGGTGGTGCGTATTTGTTTAAGCTTATTTCACTTCAATTTCATTTTATTTAATGTTTCATGCATTAATACGATGTTAGTTAAATCAGAGGATCTGAAGTAGTACATTGCATAATAATTGATTTTCCTAATATTGTAAGATTATTATGAAGAACTTTTCCAATGGAATATTAATGACAATTTACATGTCCTATTGATATTAAAGCAATTTCTTTGGGGTATTTGTGGGAACTTGGAGGATCTAGGAACTGAAATGAGGAATAAGTCTCAGGACTGTAGCCATGGTGGATGCGTACAATAATAACAATCCAAGGTTGAGTAGGAGGAGAGATTCTCAAAATCTAGAAGCAAAAGTCACTAGTGTCTCTCACAACATGGCCATTCTTATGGTGGCTCTCGAGAACATGTTTGGACCTTTTGGGGAGTTTGGTAGCTCTAACTAAGAAGCTAGATTAAACAGAATATTTAGAGCTAATGCAGACCCGGAAGAGGAACCATAGAAACACAACCCAAGTTTTAGTGCCAACACTTCTTCCCAACCTCTATTTAAAATAAAAGCAAAAATGGACATCAAACCCTCTCAAGATGAAATTGATGTTGTTAATTTGATCAATGGTTGCAACAATTATAGGCTTATTTCAATGTTCATAATGTAGGAGAAGAGATAAATTTTTCATTTGCATGATTGAAATTATAGGGCCATGCCAAAACTTGGTGGGAAAGTCACACATAGATGATTTTGTTGGAGGGTGATCCCCCAATACTAAGTTGGTGGTGGTTAAAATATTCATCAAGTGTTGGAACAATATTAACACAACCCAGGTCCAAACGTCACATATTAACAAATACCCAAGATACCACCCCGACAGGGGTTTATCCCTTTTGGAAACACCTATAGAGTAGATGAGGTCTCACCCGAGGTACCTACAGGGACTGTAGGAACCAAGTTTATGCAGCAAGGAAGGGGAACATTTCCATACTACACCAATATATATTCAACATATGCAACTATGACATATATTACTCCTTTCAACTATGACATTTAACCATAAGTTTAGCTGCATAACTATTCATTCATTTACACCTTCATTCATTCACCACATATAATTGTTAGTTGATGCATTAGTAAACACATAACATAGTAACACACACATCAGAGACATTTAACACTAGAGATTTAACATGGAAACCCAAGATGCGAAAAAACACAAAAGTGTTCATTATCATTATGAGTAGCAACAATAATGCTTATTTATGTGTACACAACTAGTAGATGTCTCCTCAACTTCTCATTACAAAATATTTGCGCACATAGCCTACAAATCAACCTTCATCCTTGAGACTTTACTTCAGCTTAAACTTCGACAAATACAAAACAATAGATCAACTTCTTTGTGACAAAATACCAAAAGCATATGACTTTTCCCCAAAATTGTCTAAACCCAAAACCTCCACCTATTACATATTTATAGGCTCTTTTTGGCCTCTTACCCCGCACCCACTAACCCATCCCATTAGTGGGAAAATTTTCTAACCGCCTAACCAACCTTTCAGTTGGACTTCATCAAAACTGCTTAACTTCCTAAAAACTCGGCCACATCTTCGTAGCTATCCACTTTACCAAACCATTTTGTTGAAGCTTTGTTCACACTACGACCCCTTTGTTCAAAAATGGTACCCAAAAATTTCCAAAACTTTCTAGGGCCAACATCAAGTCCAATTCTACCATATTGGGTATGAAGAGGACTAGTGGAACAATTGGCACTACTTTTAGCAGAAGAAAAGGTAAAGTGTGCAAGAGTACACTATTGAGTTCATAAAAATGGCCATTATATTGGGTATATCTTTTAATAACCAAGATGTAGTCCTAAAGTATTTGTGTGGTCTACATAGTCATTTATGAAGGCAAGATATTCTCTTCAAACCTAGGATAGTTGACAAGGCATGTGTGCAAGGACAATACATGGATAATAAGTTTAAATACTAAAGGAAAACCAATATACTAAATATCACCGTGATGATTCCAAGGAGATAAAGAAATAGTGAAAAGGAAAGGAAAAGAAGACAAAAACCATAACAGTTCAGTGTAGGGATCCAAACAACCAGTGCACATCAACGCAAGGATCCAAAAAACCACTACAACCATTGTAATATTGATGGTCACATCAAAGATAAGTGTTGAAAGCTACATATTTAAATGAATCATAAGAATCACAAGAAGGATGTGAATAAGAATAAATTTGTCACGTCCCCTCCCCTCTTATACCACAATGTGGCTTACCCGCCCCTCTGTAGGAGCACATAAGGGAAGAACGTGACTACAACTGCTCACTCTGATATACCACGATGTCCATGAACCCGGTTCCCATACACCTAACTGATATGCAGAATAATTTAAAACTTATTATTTATTTCTTTTAAACCACAGTCATGGGTCATGTAACTTCCCTTAACATTCATGCTTAAGCATAAACATCACTATAAAAGTCGTTCTCCATCTCACAGATCCATTATGTAAGCAGAAAAGTCATTCCACACTAAACCTGACTTTTCTTCCTTCCGCATTTCGCCCTTCCGCCTTCCGCTGCGGACTTCAGGAATGGAAAACTTCCCAAAATGACCACCTTGTCATTTTACTTTCCTCCTTTCTGCCTTCCATTGTGGACCTCGAAATTCGGAAACTCCATGAAATGATCATATTGTCTTTCGACTTTCCGCCTTCTAACTTCTGCCTTTCTGCCTTCCACTACAGACCTCGAAAATTGGAAAAGCCGTGAAATGATCACTTTGTCTTTCGAATTTCTACCTTCAGCCTTCCGCCTTTCCGCCTTCCACTGTGGACCTAGGAAATTAGAAAACCCACGAAACGATCACTTTGTCTTTTGACTTTTTGCCTTCCGAATTTCAGCTTTCTGCCTTCAACTGCAGACCTCACAAACTGGAAAACCAACTTTTTTCCTTAACCTTTTTCCCATTTTCCTCCTTTCGCCTTCTGCAAACAGGTTCCGGGGTGCAGAAAACATAATTTTACCTTAGAATTTTTGGCTCTTTTCTGCTTCCGCCTTTCGCCGGCGGATTCCAGGGTGCATAAAACCAACATTCTTCCTTGTCTATTTCATGTTTTCCCACCTTCTGCCTATTTATAGATTTTATGGCTATTTATAGTTGTTTATGGCTATTTTTAGAATTTGTCTAAAAGTATGTAACTTAATCCTGATTAAGGGATTGGAGTCTTTTTCTAATCCGAGCTAACGAATTAGGGTATTTGGATGTTGTGGAATATCTATATTTTGTATTGTGAGTATTCATAATGTAATGAAGAGAATATCGGAGGTGTGGCCCCAAGGTTTTCTGGTTTTTCCTGGTTAAGGATTTCTAGGGTAAATCTCTATGTTTATGTGTGAATGATGTGTTGTGATCTCTATTTTGCTTAAAATAATCTGTATGCTTTGCTTCTCTGCACAGATTTAAAACTTACAAAAAGTAGAAATCTCTTGAATCTCGCTTTGTGGATCAAGAGTGCTCTCTATCGAAGAGTTGTTTTTTATTTTGGTTTTTACTTACCCCCATGCTCTCCCGAGTAAGGCCTTAAAACCTAAAAGAGATTCTTGGGTAGATTAGTTGTTTTTCATTTCAAGTATTTTAATTCCATGCATGGTAAGTCTCTTGAATTTTGTCATAAGATGAAGTCAAGAGTGCTCTCTGTCGAAGAGTTTTATTTGTGCTCATTAATAAAATATTTCCAACACACATTCCCCACAAAATTTACTTCGTTGCTTTCCATCACTTAGTATGCTCTGCCGACCTTAAAAAGTTGGATTCATACTCAGAACGATGATTGGAAATTGATTAATCTTACAAGTGACAACCATAAGTAAAACTTTCACCCCCATAACCAATGAACCAACGTTATCGATAAATACTGAGGTAGTGGGAAAATTCTTGCTAGTGACGTCGGAACAAACCGTTGTCTCAAAGTTCTAACAGGTTGGTTAAGTTCCTTAGACACCTAGCCTAGAATACTGGACGGTCTAACATGTCATTGATGGGATCCACTGAAGGTGTATTTTCTGGTTGATACCTTATGTTCTTAGCCATAAGCCATAATAATCAAGATCATTAAAATCTTCAATCAACCAAGATAAATTTGCACAACACTTTCATGAGCAAACACTTGAGACTTATCAACATCCCAAGCACTATATTTTGACTCCATATTGGCACTGGTCTATTTTGCTTTCATATATTCATATTATCTGGACCATTTGTCCATTTGGAATCTTGCTTAAGTAATCAGTTATCTGTGGATGCCTTTTTATAAGTCTTCGTATTGTTTATCTTGAATCTTGTCATAGCAACGTGGATTTCTCTTTGCCTTGTGTTATCTCATTATTATAATTTGTGATCTAATTCAAAAGACTCCTAAACAACATCCATCTACATCTGCAACCATAAAAACATCTAAAAACGTTGAGCCTTAGAAAGACTCTTTGTAGGGACTACCCCCCTTGGCTTCGTTAGGAGTTAGCCTAAACAGTGGAGCTAGGAGTAGGTGACAGTACCTAGCTCAGTGCTTGCCCCCAAGGCCACACCTCTCCCACTTTCTCAAGTGAGGAGACAACTTTCATTATATTTCTGGTGCTGGTGTGCATTCGGCGAACAATAAGGACAATATGATGGAAATGTTTGCTAGTACTTTTCAGGGAGATGCTGGTTGTTGGTTCTATCAGGGCCTTCCTAATAAATGTATAACCTCCTTTCCAAGATTCCTTTGGATGTTTTTAGAATAGTGGCATGATGGTAGGGGTAGTATGAATGGTTTGAAAATTTTCCTTGAAAATATCTTTACCTTCTACCTATTTGGGGCAGAGTATCATATGGAAACATATGATGGACCTTTTTCCATGATACAAAGTATTGAAGACTTGGAATCACTTGTTGAACATTTAAGTGAAGAGGAGATCCATGATACTCCCATCGAAGAACTTCCTCGTTCTATCACAGACAACATCGAATGTGTGGAAGTCCCTCCAATTTATTTAAGAAGGGAAGAGATTAACCAAGTTATTAAAGAATATGAGGTCTCTCTCAATACACAGCAGGATTCTGAAGATGGACACATCCATGACAATCCCGTTGAAGAGTTTCTCAAAGAACCCTTATTTGGAAACATTGTTGAAAACCATCCTCATATCACTTTAAGAGAAAATAATGAAGATTTGGAAAAACTGTAGAAACGCATTGAGCAACATATCCCAAGTGACCCCATTGAAGATGTTCATGAAGGTCCCTTGATTGAAGATATTATTTAAGATCCTTTTCGTGTTGCCATAATAGAAACTATTGAAGATTTGAAGTATCCTTAGGATTATTTCGGTGAAGATGATCACATGTGTGTTCCATATTTTCTTCAAGAGGAAACCATCGTAGAAACTTAGAAAGAAAATTATGATAAAGTCTATATGGTGTATGATGACACTCCTCCGTGTTCTTCGCATGGTGATGAAGGTTTGGAAAGTTGGGACTCTTGTGAAATATTTGAAGCCATATCTTTGAAGATGACTGCGATGAGGAGGATGGGTATATCCAGGGTTTTGATGCCAATGATTATGAATCCCTCATATCTGACAAAGATAGGGATGATAACTATTGGACTTTTATTGAAAATCGAATCTATGAGTCTTTTGAAAATCTTATTGAGAATCTCATTTGTTATATGTCCAACGAGGGGAGTGTTTATTCAGAGACTTTTGAAAGCTGTAAATAGGAGCATTCAGATTTCTCTTATGATCATTCAGAGCCATATCATCCCAAATCTTACACAAGTATTAACAATACATATTTTGAGAGGCAGTGCATCAAAGAGTCAGATTTGATACAGTCGATGGAGGGTCAGCCTGAGGCTGCATCTTCACATTCCATGGTTCCTTATGATTTGGATCAGCCTAGGATTTACACAAAGAGTTATCAGTCGTTAATCCCTTTTGATATATGTGATGGAGTTGTTGACCTACTTCATCATTAGCCCTATCCAAGCTTGGATAGAAGAAGCCTGCGGAGGCACATGCCGGTTTGGGAAGCAATTTGATGAAGTGTTACATGCTTATGATCTTCCATCCAACCCACCCATCCTGAATATCCATGCAGGTTTATTCTAATAAATATGTCCTTGCTTTGGCTGGTAACCAAAGACGAAGGAACAAATTTAAATTTTTATAAAATGTTAAGGTGGTTGCATTGGATTTATCATTTCACCTAACGTTTTGATTATATTAGGCTTAGAGTAGGAAAATAAGCTCCTTAAAGTGAGCATTTACTTTCTGCATTTTTTTCTGTACTTAGGAATAATAATCTTTTTCTTTAGTTAAATTTTTGTTTTTCCTTTTAATTTCTAATAAATCAACTTAGTGCGTCGTTGTATTTTTACAATATTTTGTGCTACTAAGGTCGACTCATCAAGTTGAGATGTTTCTATAGATTATTGAAACCAGAGATTCTATGGTTCTTGCATGCTTTCCTTGCTAAAGACCACATCAAGCATGCGTCCCGCAGTAGGAGACAAATGTTACCACCTGAGTTTTATTCAGTTAGACTTTTAAGTGAGCCACCAAAAATGAACATTTACTTATTCAAATTCCGAGTTTATAAGTCCATGCAGGCCTTCCTAGGCCCCTTTTTATTTATTTTTAACATGTTCATACCCCATGGGTAATTGTAATAAAATGACTTAGCATGATGATTTTATGTAAAATGTTTGGTTTCCTAGGACTTATTCATCAATACACTATTCTAGGGTGTTTTTCCTTGTTAATTATCTATCGTTTTTAAACAATAAATAATTTTCGAGTTTTTCACTCAAGCCTCCAAAGCTGGATTAATTGTCTTGGTGGTTAGGGATTGGGAGGTTATTAAAACCTAAGTGTCGATGTATATTACAATGCTAATAATTATTTTGATTCATTATGAACATGTACTAACTCCCCCATAGGTTTTTTTTAATTTCCAGATAATAATAATAAAAAATCCGTTTTTACAAGCTTATTTTTAATAAGTTAATTGTTAAACTCTAAAAGATCATAAAAGTGTGGCTAGGAGGTTTTTTTTGCCATGGGGGTGCTTGTTTTCTAACTCAGAGCACCCACTTAACCTCTAAACCCATTTGTTTAAGTTTTCGAGTAATTATTTATCTCCAAAATTAATTTTTACTTAAAAACCCCAAAAAAGACCAAGAAATTGGAAAAAATGAGAAATTCGGCAACTCATAAAAAATTGGAAACTTGACGAAAATTGATTTCGTGAGATGACAAAAGGTATATAGAACTATTCCTAAAGAGTCACAAGTCACCAAAATGAAAGAAATGGTTGCTAAATATCAAATTGAATTTTTTCCCAAGAGTGGCGCATTTCCCAAGGGGGGTGCTTTTCCCAATAAAGAAAGTTTTGGTTTGAGGTTAAGCTTTTGGCATTTTAATTTCCTTCTTTATGCCCCAAATCATGGGAATCCAACTCACGCCAAGCTATCAAGCTCATCATTTATCAAGTGTGCCCCCTCATGTTGAGTTTTTCTATTTAAGAGAGGAAGTTCTCTTCATTTCGACATGACGAAATTGTATGGAACTTATGCTCTTGTATCTTGTAATAATTTGTTGAATTTATTGAATGAATAAAGGCTTTGGAGGAAAGAATCGTGTGACTCTCTTCATGTGTGTGGATGCTTACTGTTAGTTTTGGGAGGTAATCTGTGTCTTTTCATTACTTGTTTTGTTCATTAACTATTGGCCTTGGAAGGAGAGATATCTCTCAGTAGGGCAAGAGAAGTAGATTTGTTTATCTATCATCTTACTGTTTAGTTTCATAAGATACCTTAGAGATACATGTTATTTTTGTTTAAATTCATGCTTTCTGAGATTTTTATGTGATTAACACCGATGTGATTAATCTTTCTTGTACAAGTGTGTTCAAAGGATTGCAAGTTGCTTAGATTGACGAGGAAGGAGTTCTAGTTTGACTCTCTTTTATTTTCAAGCATACCAAGAAGGACATAATCCTTTCGAGTCCCTTTTGGAAGACCCCATCGCCCAAGTTCAACGGCTTACTATTCCTCTTTTTCTCTCATCTAAAATTTAATTTTTTTCTGGTTACCGATTACTTTGACAAATGTTAATCGATTTATTGAACTAATATAGATCACAAGCTAAATCTGATTTACACATACTATTTTGTTACATCTGATTTTTAGAGTCCAATCTCATAAATCTAGCTTCAAATAAGTACTTTTCAATACTTCAAATTTTTATTTTTTAAAGAGTACTTTGAATAATATGTTAAATTTTTATTATTTCAATCAATTATTTAGCATATTTGATTAATTATTACTTGTTTCTTTTCATCAATTCATGAACAAGTAGAGAGAGGCACGGAAATTTGAAGATTTAAGCCATTCGGGAGCCTTTCCTCTTGCTATTTATTCTTTAGGCATTATTGAAGACTCATTTTTGTAAAATATGTGTTTCCTATTCTACAAAGAAACACAGATACTCTTCTTTGTAATCATTGTAAAAAAGAGGCAAGTGGGAATCCAAGTGCCCACACCCCATCCCCCTTGGGGGGGTTTGTATCTTTTTCACTTTTTGATTTTTTTGTTTTTTTTTAAGTTTTTACTTTCCTAAGTTAAAATTAACGAATCCAATTGTGTTCTCAAAAATGACAGTATCGGTTCTGTGATTTAAACAACTCACTTTTAAGTTTATTCCTCTTAACATTAACAAGGCTTCATTTCCCGTATGCTCTTGTGACCACTGCAAGCCATTGGATGGATCGATGGGACAATCATAAAGGAATTGAAGTGGCTATTAATTAGTCTCACACTCCAATTAAAATTACCAAAAATGTAAATCTAGCTCTTTTCGAAATTACTCGTTAGTGGGGAAATTCTGCAAGTGAAGCGAGAACTACTAGAAAGTGACTGTGGGGCCCCGTTAGGCTACACCCTTATTGGTGTAGTGTTGAACACAAACCCACGACTCCATCTAGATAACATGTCACTATGAGAGCCACTTCCTAGTAAATATGGACACATTCCACGTATCCCTCGGGTATATTTGGAATTCCCTTTCCCTTTAATAATTAGATCATTACCACATTTTAATAAAATAGACCAATAATCAACCCACTCCATAATCGATCATCTAATTAATTTAAAAGGAACCAGCTGAGACAACTACAATACTTATTGAGACATCACTAGAAACCATCATTCACGCAAGCACTCCAACAACACTGGTTTTTGTTGTATCATTTATTTATGAGTATTTAAATTAATTAATGTGTTGAGCGAATGTCATTTATATGATGGTGATTTAAGTAATCATTACAGATTTATCTTAGTTGCAATATTTCATATCATTACATCTCCTATATTAGTTGTTTTATTTTCATGGATTAAACAACTTTAGATTATTTTACGAGGGACCACCCTCCTTGGCTTCGCTAGGAGAGATCCTAAATGGAGGATTCAAAATCAAGTGACAGCACTTGACTCTTGCTTTCCCCCTAGATCACACCCAATGGCTTGCAGATTTCTTCCACGTGATTCGAGGTGCGAATTAGACGACAACAAATACAAAAAGTTGCATGAAGCTAAAGGAAGCGCCTTTGGGGCCGAAAATATGCATGTTTTGAACACGTGGAGAGAGGATACTAGTAGGGTGTTACCTATGTTGGTGGATTGGATGAATTATCAAGAAGAGATGGATGCTAAATTGTTGAACCTATGACCTCTCCAACTTTGGAAGGAGAGACCTCATATCTAGCTCATGATACTTGAGTTAACTCTCAGAGCTAAAAGGATCCAGAAGTTTATAGAAGATGCTAAGAACAAAAGGATAATGACAACAACAGTGGAAAGGTTAAAGGTATATGTTGTATTAGTTGATAAATTTCATGAACAATTAGGTGAACTTAACGCTGAGGTGCTACGGGGCTGTTTGCTGTGAACGACTTGGATTATGTGATTGGCTAATATATGTGCATAGTTAATGGCACGGGAATAGGCATGTCATCAGTGAGTGAACGACTAATTGAATAGCTTCTATGTGAGTGAATAATGGATTCTGTGAACCTTCTCCATGTGAATGGCTTATATGTTTGTTGTTATGTGAATGGATTTCTATGAATGGCCTTTCCTTCTATGTGAGTTCTCCAAGTTACCACCAGATGATAAAGAGCCATGCTTATTTTGAGCATATCGAGACACGCTACCAATAGACGAGAGAAGGAACACATCATTGGTCGAGAGGAAAACCCCTATTGAGCCAAACAAATGAGAGTGGATATGTACCCAATTTACCACCTAAAGTGATGAGGTTGAGTAGCATTCCCAACAGATACTAAATAATTGACCCGTCAATGGACAACAGGAGAAAGCCCCATCGATCCATACCCAGAGAGAATTCCACCATCATAGCTAGATATATTTACCCCATGCGACATAGAGTGATTGGCTAGACGTGTTGCTAGAGTTAGTTGAAGAGCTCATGGGTGGGGGACAGGGACTATGTCCTGTGAACAATGGCTATGTGCATATTTGAATGATGGTAGCTATGTTAGAGCCTTATTGTTCCTAGACATATATGAAGTTGATGATGATAGTTGAAGACACGGAGAAAACAAATTTGGAGGAACCCAAGAAAATGTTTAAAGGGATGGCACACGTGAAGTAGGAGAAAGATGAATTATAGCTTGTTCAAAATTTTGAGTTGAAGGGAAAAGAATAGGCATAAAATCGCCTTTGAACATTTCAACAAAATATCACAGGATCTGGATTCAACTTGAGGGCATGATTTCTTGTTACCTAGAGAGATTGGTGCAGGAGCAACGACCATTGTTATTTGTGACGTAGGAATGCGACATCATCTCCGCCATTGGATCTGGCTTGCTAATCCAACAACCATTGTTCATTGTGGAGGCATTGGTAGTGTTATGTGCCAGATCGTCCGCAGCATACTTGCCCGGACATACCAAAGTGAGGGGGTCTTTTTCCATTAGAAAAGGATAAGTCTAGTATTGTTTATGTAAATTGTTGGTCTACCAGGGATCAAGACCCATGGCCTGGTCATGGTGGATCCTCTTGGTTTTCATCTCAAGAAGTGTTGGCTTAGTGGCATTGTTGACTACCCCTTGATGGGAGGAAGTTCCCTGTCATGGTGGACCATTTATGCCTTGGGTTGGTGTCAAGTGCTTCTTGGGATGGACCCATTAGGACACATGGCTCAGGGGCTCCTAACCACACTCATGTTTTTTCAATGTAGAAGGTGACTGTGCATGCAATGCTTGTCATACCCATTCTAGCACACCTCATTTATTCTCTCTTGGACCTTTGTTCTTCATGCATTACCCCTCCTCTTGGTCTTCATGTGCACACTCCATGATGCCATCATACACTTCAAGAGAGCCTTACCTTACTAAAGGGGAGGACATTGAGGGATCTTCTACATCGCTGGGGTTAGTTGGGGCATAACGTCCTCCTCTGACTCATCACTTCACTTGGATGAAATCTCTTACATCATTATGTCATTATTTTTAGTCATTGTGTGGTTTAGTCCCTCTCTTGCCATGTTCATCCTACTACACCTGTATCCTTTAGATCTCGAATTATCTTTATAAAACCACCATATGTTAGCATAATTCAAGATATAGAGTCCTGATTACAACAATCATAAGAATTAATAAGATAAGACAATAATTAACCATACATGTATGAACTGAGGGATCAAGTGAAGGAAAACATCTCTTTGGTGTACATAATGGAGTAAGATGAGGCAAAAAGGGGTAGGTAAAGGGGGGTCAAAAAAGGGTCATTTATGGGCCCAACAATACAGAATGTTCAATATAAATCATCAACCCAAGAAAGTCTTTTTATTACAAAGATAATTTTACACTGTCTGTGCTTAAACATATATATATATATATATATATATATATGTATATGTATATGTATATGTATATGTATATGTATATGTATATGTATATGTATATGTATATGTATATGTA
>LPNX010068982.1:321425-356425 GCA_001517045.1 Pseudotsuga menziesii
AATCCATTAGCTGCTAATCCGAATCAGAGTCCTCATCCTGATCCTCTGACTCTGTCTCCTCCTCGTTGGAGCTATCCTCTTCCTCCATTGACGCGTCTCCCTGGGCCGCCTCTCGAACGTACTTTGCCGTGACTGTGATCCTCCTGATCAAGGGGATCCACTCGGGAGGAGCACGATAACAAGAAACAATCAGATCATCGTCCAAATGCTGCCATCCATCATCGGTAACACCATCCAAAAGATTCTCAATATCACGTCGAAACAACTGCAAGGTACTCCAAGAGCAGGTGGATCCACCCCCTCCACCCTCCCCTTTCGTCGCTCGTAGCCTGCGAGCGATTGTGGTCCAACATCTACACATACACACGGTACATCATCAGTATCTCTCGTAAACATAAACTGGTTACCACTAAGCTAGTGTACTATATATGCATGTAAACACACAAACCATCATGTATACGTACCAACTGGTCCCCAGGCCTGTCCTGGAGGTATAGGCATCTATGGATCTCCCCTGTAGTCTATGTATGTGTACAGGTAGTCCTCAATGATGAATGGCAGTTGCCACCACCATGTGAGCAGCTCCTGAGTAAAGAAACATCCCACTAAGTCGCCTCCCTCATAGACCAACGAGGCTCCTGAGGCCCACCATCCTGCACTTCTAAATGCGATAGAAGGGTTGGAAGCCTCTCGAAGAAGAAGGAGCACAAAAATGAGGGGAAACAGAAGTCCCCTCCCGTAGTCCTAGCATGGTTTAACGCACGCTGAACCAAAATCAGATACATCTGCCCCACCCATAGTAGGTTCCCACCATCATGTGCTCCACAATCTGGAGCTACCCTCCGGAGATCTTGTGGGTCTCAAATTACCCCAAGATCCGCAGCACCATCGTTGCAACCGCCTGAGTCGAGAGACTCTCAATGTCACATATAAAAAATATACGACCCATGCACATAAGAAAAGGCATAGTAGTGCCTCTCGCATAGATCATCCAAAGTCTCCCTGTGTGAGAGATTTGGTGTTGTATTGCCAATCACTCCCAGCATCGGGAGCCCATTCAAAAGTAGAGGTCCTACAGCGTAATCTCAAGATGTTGCCCCTAGATAACGAAGCACTATGCCCCAATATCCCAAAATCTCACCAAAGTCTCTAGTAGCAGGCGCAAGGTCCACATCAAGGGAACTTGAAAGTACTTGAGCAATCCACTCTGATCTAGCGTATCACGCACACCTGCGCTCCTCATGTCCTGCCTTCGCAAGTCCCCAACATCCCTCTCCCTCCACACAGGTTGAGCCATATTGCACAGCAACCAACTCCCTGTCAGGCACAATTTCACAAAAAAAACTCATTCAGGGATGAATTCGCACCTGTTTAGCCAAGCTAAGCGACCCAAGTCACGGCTTTTGGCTAAACAGGTGTGACTAAGTCCACTTTCTAGCCGAACAGGTGCAACCCAGGTCGTGGTTGTCTCCTTGACAGGTGCGACTAGGTCGCAACTATTTGGATAAAAAGCGCGACCCGTCTCAGTCAAACCCTTTCAGTTCAACAAGGGTTCCTAGGTGAGTTAAAAACAAAACTAAACCAATGAAAAGGACGGTTTGGACAAGTGCTCTTACCTGCAAGTCGCATATAAGAAATCCACTGATAGAAATGAAAGAAATCAACAAAAGAGCTCTGGGTCCTCCAATCCAACTCAACACTGAATAGAAACAATGACACATGTCATGTGGTCCCCCCTATTTCTAGGCCTCATTGGGTCTGTTTTTCTTTCAAGCACTGCAGAGCCATCTAGAGTCTATTTGGGATGTCGTTTGCATCGTCGGATTCAGTTTTCTGTCCTCTATCTTTTGACAAGACACTTTCCTCATGCTTTCACAATGATCTTTTGGACCAACTCCTGGAATCCACCTCGATTTGTGTACCACCACGTGATTCTCCATTATGGAGTTTCTGTTAAGCTCTTTTCTGACTCCTAAATGAATGAAAAGATCGTCGAGCATGCTTGCTTCCTTTCACACTCGTTAAAGTATTTGAAAAGGATTCTACATAGCCTCATTTATTTCCTTTTGAGGACTATGAAGACTACCATAAGAAAAGGACCACCTTGACACACTCAAGCCAGGAACGTTTCCCTTTGGATCCTTTTATGCTTTCTCGGGCATTGGGACCGAACTTTACAAAAAATCTCACCATGAGTTGTCTTCAAGCTCTTTTCCAACCTTCTCATCAAAAAAATATTGTCGAGCAAACTTGGTTTCGTTCATGCTCGTAAAAGTATTTGAATGATCGTCTAGTCAGTGTAAGTTTAACCTTTTTCGACCTGCTTGGACTACCAACGGTAAAGAAGTCTCCTATCCCCCAAAAAGGGTGTGCGAGCTCTCCTATGTACACTTTTATCCTTTTTTCGGACACAGGAGACTATCAACGAAAAAGAGACCCCACTGGAGTTTTCTTCTTGTTTTCAGACTCTCTAAAATTGAAAACACCATCGAGCATTTACTATCTCGAGATCGCTAAAAATCCACAATATTGTGTCATAACCGTGTCTTTAGGCGCCACCCCATATGTTACAGTTCGACAACATTCCCACATTGCGTCGCCTTTGTTAAGAGTATTCTACGATGAGTCTTCCTTGGATCCCCTAGATATCAATAGTCCAAGTTAACTCCCTTAGTATTACCCATCTGCAGTTACATTCCTCATATTACAGCTATGATCCCTCTCCCATGAGTCAATTTCATTTGCTGCTAGGTCAGCCCTGCCATCATACTCTGAACAAAGGAAGTTTGAGTCCCCTGTACTCTCCCTGCCCCTATTCCACCATTCAGTGTGCCACTCCACAAATTGTCCCACAACTTTGGTTATCCCCCTCGTGCTCCTCGTCAAGGAAACCTTATTGCCTTGATTAGTTGTAGGTCTCCCTTTGTCGACGAAAACACATCTATTTCATAGGATAGACCCAGAGGTCCCTGTATCCTGGTTTCATTAACCTTATTGATGAGTTCCTTGGACCACTTGAGAGGATTCCTTAGTGCCTCTCAGGATGGTTGTGTCTCACGTGCTCGACTTCAGCTACATCATCGCACCATTGAGATTTGTACAGGGTTTTAGTCCATACAATATTTGGTCAAAGATGCCGATTTTTGCTTGACTCTAGCATATTGGTGAGTCTATTTAAGGACCCAAACAAGTTCATGTCCCTTGTGATTGTCAGGTTGCGTTGGAAACAGTGTTCAAAATCCCCTAGAACAGTGCTTCTGTATAACTTCATGATTGATGCGGCATATTGTACCAGTGAGACTCTGACTCTCCATCAGTGAGTCCCTACAGTTATGTAAACTTCCAGATCCAACAGAGCATCAATTGTACAGATATTGCATTCCATGAGAATACCATGGTTCCTATGTATATGTTCTTCATATCAAGATTGTATTCAACCTCTCATTGAGGCCACCATTATGTAACATAAGTTGTATATGTATTGATCGACTCCCATATTTTTTTATCCTTTATCCTATTATTTATTCTTTTGGCATTGTTACGAGCATGGGTATGCCCACCTCATCCATATACATGTTACATATTCTTTGTATCTCACCCATTGTTGGGAACCAATATTAATACAAAAACCAAAAGCCACCATGTCTCGAACAAGGAAGCACCACTTCTTCACCGGTATCTCCACTATCCCCATGATCCTATGATGTATGTCGGCCATATGATGAGCTCCCGCCCTCACACATCACGGGGCAATCTGTTAACGCAAAAAAATTCTCAACTAGCTCTACATGGCTTAAAGCACACATACATATATCTTTTTCCTACCTTTTTTCCCTCATTTTTGACCTCCACAACTATGGTTTAACGTCTTTCTCTATCAAAAAGCTCAAAAATATCAAAAAGGGCCTAAAAAACCCACAAAAAGGGCTAAAAGCTCACAAGAGAGCTAAAAAGCTCATAAAGGGGCTAAAAATCCCAAAAGAGCTAAGAAACATAAAAGGGGGATTGAAACCCTAAATAGGGCTTAAAACACTAATTAGGGTCCAAAACCCTAAAAGAGAGAAAATGACAAGGAAAAACTATAAAATAGTGTGGAGGTCTCCATCACAAGATTCACTTATTCCTTCTGTCATTATTATATTTCCATAAGTACGTTGAGAAGCCATCATTCTCAAAATACTCACATCATTTGTCAATCATTCCATTGTCCCACCTCCTCCCATCTTGTATGTTGAGGCACCCTCCATATTAACAAGCCTGTGGAGAGGCACTATAATTCCAAGTTAGGGCATGGTGGCCCACTTTCAAGGAAAACAGAAGGTATACCAATCTCATTTTTGTTTATTTAGTTTAGTAGTTTTTTCTTATTGTTTATTGTGTTACTAATATTCTATTTGCAGCTAGCTCTATTCCATTGAACTCTACCCTGTTGTCCCTTTGATGGAAGGGAGGTGCTTTTGCACGTAGCTAGGGTGAAAACCCGGCTACAAGATCCCCCATTTAAGATGTGGAATCTCACTGTCAAATTCATGTTATGCCATTACATGAATAAAGTCATACATACTATCAAGCTGCCTCTCCACATGATTGTCGTTTTTATTCATTTAAAAAAATCACATCTCTAGAAACAATAAAATTGTTTTTACCTCATTGTAAATACTATATGCCTTGGTGGTGTTTGAGTACCCCAATAAGATGCATTTAAACTCCTTGCAACAAGATTCTTACTTTGTTCCTTCAGAATTGATGCATAAAAAGTGGAAGCAAAAACCCTAAGATGCCTCATAGAATGTATGGGGACATACCACATTTCATTTGGAGTCTTATTGGCAAGATCATGAGATGGAATTTTATTTCTCAAATAGACTGCACACGGAACTGTATCACCCAACAACATAAATTTCACATTCTTAAAAAATAACATGGAGCGTACCATATTCAAGAGTATCTTGTTCATTTTTTTTTGTACACTATTCACTGAGGATTTATGGAACAATGGTTTCATGCATAATCCCATGTTTCAAATGCCTCATATTTTTGCTTTAGTAAATAAATCCAACACATCTTGGTGTAATCACCAATAAAAGTCATCAGATATTTATTACCATTTTTAGAAGCAATCGACTTTGGGCCACACAAGTTAGAGTGTATTGAAACTCTAATTATCTACATTGTCTAGAGTTTGAATCATGGAAATGTTGCTTATTATTTTTGTCAAGAATACAAGCATCACACTGTTTCAACACCATTGGAATGGTTGCTAAACCAAAAAAAACAATTTTCTTCAACATTCTAAGAATATCATAATTGATATGCTCACATCTTGCATGCCACAAAAGACTATATAAAAAAGTACTCTCATCATGGTGTTGGTCCCCATTTTGTCACCATTTTTGGGTTAAATACTTTACATATTAACGCATGTTTTGTTACCTTTTGGCGTCTTTTGCACCATGCAACTCACCATTCAAGCCTCGGGTATGAATAAATTTAAGGTTTATGTCAATTCTATTTATTATTATTATTTTATGGTTTCAATGATTAAAATTGACATGATATGAAGCGCATTTGATGTATTAATTCATGTGTATAATTGTTTGCAGGTTATATGGTCATTTAGATAGGCTAACAAATAGACACGTGTTCAGCTAGATATATGGAGAGCATATCCAGCTTACTGTCCAAATCACTAAACAGACCGCGCATCATTGGTAGTAGATTTCTGTGCGTTAAAGGCATGTAACAGTCATGAACTGTTTTGACCACGCACCAGCATCTCAGCATCAGCCTTCTTTTGGAAGAAGTGCCCATCTAATGTCTCTGTGTGACACCTTGACGTCGACTCCTATTAAGACTGAAGTCATATGCCACATCGCGCACCAGAAGGAACCTGATCTACGAAGGAGAAGGAACTGTCATCTGTTAGTTGTTAATGTAATTATTTTCTATAATGACTGCCTTATCGTGAAGAGATGTCGACCACTAAAGGGTCAACTTGCTCGCCTTCTATCAAACAATGTATATATAGGCGTTGTTATGCGATTTAGAGACAAGTCTTTTTATTTGATATGACCAGTTAAGTCTGAAAACTCTTTAATGTCACCCTTTTGATTTAATGAAGGTCCTATTGCGTTGTGTATGATCATGTTTCATTGACAAGGCATCACTCTGTTCGCTAGGAGCCCCCCCCCCCACCTGACAACAGAGTTTTGACAAATTTGTGTAGGTTATGTTATCTCTTTTCTCTGCAATTAGTATAATTTTGCTTATAAGTTGTTTGTGTAGTTTTGTTTCCGTAATCATTTATGTTTTCTGTAGCATATATTTCAGTTTAATATTATGTTGATTATGTAGGTTTCTTTTATCAGTTAGCAACCGGTTGCACCTAGAATAGCTTTCAAATTCTTCTGCAAAGTCTTTATGGTTCATTACTTGATTTCTAGACTAAATTCCTTTAATTAAATTATAGTAAATTTAGTTCTATTTATTTCATCTTTTGTCATGAATTCGCTTAAGAGTATTTCGGTCTATTCAATGATGTAATTTCGTTTTCGAATTATGAAATTAGCTTAGGTTAAATTATTCAATCATTAAGTAGATTTATTTCTTGCTTTTACATTTCATTAGCATATGCATGAGACAGTTGCCTTCAAATCATTTAGATTCACTATTTCCTTAAAGTTTTAGCATTTTATTCAAACAGACTGTCATTCACACAACCTGTCCCACCCTTTATACAGACCTTCGTTTCCACCTACTATCCAGTCGCTCATTCAATCCCATGTGTCTTTACTCTCTTTTAAGCTTATCTTCTTAGTTTTCTTATTCTGTCTTGATAGTAATAGTTAGATAATGATTGTATTTTCTCTTAAGACCTTCAGATAAGATTGTTTAGATTCCTTGTTAAACCTTATTTCTCTTTCTTCTTTCTTTTTACCTTATGCCTAGGAATTATATCATGTAGTTTAACTAATTGTATTGATTTGTAATTGAACCTTTCATTTAAGTTGTTCCTTTATATATAAGGTCTAAGATACATGCATTAATAGATTAAGTGGTTTACACACAATTTGTTCTCTTAACCATGTAATTGTTGAAAGAATCCATAAAATATAATTTATATTATCTTTTAAGTTTTATGTTTGTTCATCAAGCATGTCTACTTTCTTATAGTATTTTGTAAATAGGAGTTATTTGTTTATAAATAATCATGTTTACTATTTCTTGTAACTGGACATTTCTCTATTTACACATTTTTGTGGAGATCAAACTAGACTTAATCCCATTTAGCTTTTACACTTCTTTTGAGAGCCATTTTGATACCTCTCATGCTCCAGTTCCCATTACAGTAAATGCTTGCCCTCAAAATAATCAAGGAGAGTGGAATTAAGATGATTTAGTTTGATTTATGTATATTAGTTAGTGTATGTATAGTTTTTTAAAAGTAGTATATTGTAAATCCTTCTTCATGTAGTCATTCTCTCAATTAAAATCAATCTCTCTAGATGGAATAGTTCATTGTCATAACACTGTTCATATCCGAACATTTATAAATAGTTGGATACCACTCTTCCTAGACCTCTGTTTTTATTAACTTAACTATATTAGATCCTTAGGAGTTCAACTCAAGGTCTTTCAATCTTTAGCTTATTAAAGTATTACCACGATACTCTCTACCTTCACATATATTTTGTAGCAACTCTAAGCCTACTAACCTTGGTCAATAATTAAATATTAGGTAAATTATTCAAGACAATATTTTGCCCAACATTTTTGGTGCCGTCGCGGGGGAGTTGTTTTGTAAGGTAGAATAGATGTAGGCTGGTAACGAGGGAGCGGTAAGACGAGAGGTAACAACCTACGCATATGTTAGAATAGGCACCCCCAAATTCAGTAGTAGTAGTAGTAGTAGTATAGGATAGATTCGTTTAGATAGTAAAATTTTGTTCAATTTTTGCAAGAAACATTTTGACCTCAATCATCAACTCAGAGAAAATTCATCAAAAAAAAAACACACTTATAGGAAGTAGTTTTGCTGGAAACATAAAGAAATTCTTATAGGGGGGAATCATAGAAAGAGAAGAGATCTTGGCAAGAGGACCTGAGGGCCCTATTCTTGACAAAATTTAAAAAGAAGTAACCAAGGAACCTCTTAATCTTCTACTAAGTAAAAAAGTTAGATAATATAACTCTTGAAGTAAGGGAGCTGAACTTTATTAATTTTGTTAACCTTACCTAGTTGGAAGCTCTCTTTGGTAATAGTAACCCCACAAATTCAGACATCCACAGTAGAATTCCCTACTCCTATAAGAACCAATAAAAGAATGAGTGATCAAAGGAATATTTCTTCTGGAAAAACATGTTGTGTTGCCCCATTCCCCCCTCGAAAGAAACTTTCTAGGTACACTCACTCTAGAAACCAAACCTACATAAAGAACCAGGAAGAAGAACGAGCAGAAAAAAAATAATGTCTATCCAAAATGTAAAACTAAACAGCCTCGACTGGAATGTCCATTAAACAAAACTCCTCCATGTTATATCTACAGGGGGCATCATGTTTTGCCCCAGGGGATCAAGATGGATCCTATCAAGATAGAGGTAATCATTGGACTTCTCTCTCCAAAGACTCTTCCTCCTCCTGATTCTTAAAAATATTATAGGTTATCATCATTTGTAAATATGTCAGTAGGTGTATATTTCTTTCAATAAATAAGAGTCATGTCTAATCATAGAGGACTCTTCTTCTATGTTTTCAAGAATAAAATAAATCATCTAATAAATGGTTTTGAAATTCAGTTACAAATGGGTCTTTTCTATAGGATATTACCTAAAAAGGAAAGTGCTCTAAAAACACTAACATCATATCTTAAGTTTGAAGTTTTAATTTTCAAACCATTTATTTTATGATTTTGTTATGCTTTATATGCGATGGTTTGATTCACATATGTACATTCCTGATTACTTTAACAAGTGCTCAAAAGATTCACTTCAATTATCATGTTTTCCAAAATTTTAACACCTAAAGATTACTAGCTTATCTACACTTGTTATCAAAACTTGATTCTTAAATATTTTTGAAAACACTCCAGGATAAATGGAATTTCTGCTTGTGGGGAACATTATTTTTTATAAAGAAAATAGATTGAAAGGCCCAAGAACACCTTTAAGTTATTCTCTTTTGACATGATCTATAATTAAGGCCATTTTATGAAGAAAAAAAATTAACTCATGTGTTTAGCAGGGCTTAGCACGATATAGTACCAATCGACTTCCTATACTCAGAATCTTTATACAAGGCAAACCCGTGAGGGTATTGAACAGGCCTGCTGGTAGCGGGTCAATGCTAAGTAACAACCTAAAAATAAGGAAGTTTGTTAAATGCAAGTAAACCTGTCGGGGTACTGAACAGGCTCACTGGCAGCAGGGCTATGCTTGCATGGTACCAAGATAAACCCATCGGGGTACTTAACAAGCCTGCTAGCAGCGGGGCAATATCAGGTAAAATAAATCTGGTTAATGCGCCACTAGGCACATGGTTTAACATCAAAATATGTTTAGGCCTATTGTTTTTTATGCCATTAAAGAATAACTGTAAAATGGCCTTGGATCCGACAATATGAATTCAATCAATATCTAAGATATGTTTACCCTAGAAATGGGACCCATAGCTGTAAACTTCTACAAATTCAAAGGTGAGATCAAGAATTTTTTAGATGAAAATCCATCCTTACAATAAGGCAAGGCTGACTAGTTTTCCCTATGGTCCT
Organism: Pseudotsuga menziesii; assembly: GCA_001517045.1. Taxonomy (NCBI): domain Eukaryota; kingdom Viridiplantae; phylum Streptophyta; class Pinopsida; order Pinales; family Pinaceae; genus Pseudotsuga; species Pseudotsuga menziesii. The sequence continues at coordinate 331,193 of LPNX010068982.1, forward strand.
TTCACTTATATCTTCGTCACATGGTAAATGATAAATTTATACAATTATATATTTGAGCACTGTTATATTTCGATAAATATATATATTTGAATCCTTTCCATTTTAGTTTTCTTTCTTTTACACACTTACAACATCATGATTGAACTTTCTTAATTTATTTTGGAAATTACTTAGTTTTCTTGTATGGCTTGGGGACATGCCATATCTTTGGTTTGGGGGAGGATTATCCTGACCGTCTGTTTTTATTTTTACTTATAAGAGACTCAATGCCAAATGACAAAGTGTTTTCAGGATAATGCAAATAGCGAAATTGGTTTTAAAATTTTGGATGAATAAGGAAGAACGCCATAAAATTATTTCATAAGATGAACGCCAGAAAACTATTTCATATAACTTCTTTGAGACCGGGAAGCTTAGGGAAAGCCACAATTAGTAGCAGTTTGATCTAGCAAGCTCATTTTTAAAGAAAGTTGTATGAAGGATCATATGAAGGGTCGAATGGCGGTATGAATAAGAAGTCAAATGACAAGCTAAATAAAAAATCTTAGATATTTTCGTATCTATGATTAAGTGTTGGCTTAATTTTATTTGGGTAAAAAGCCGAGTCATACCATTAGGGTCACATCCACATGATATTATGGCTAATGTCGATTCATGATAGTACAAATTAAATCTAATATGATTGTATTTCACCCCTATATGGATATGATACGACCTTCGGGTACCTTTTAGTTATCATGACTCTGCCATCTCCATTATTCTCTTTTTCCGTTCGCACGCATAAGCTATCAGATAAGCCGACCCTCTTGTTGAACTAAGGTTATGGTTACGAATTTGGTTATACACTCGCATTAAGTTACACGTTCAACCTGTCCAAAGCTTTCTTTGGACATGGTTGAACCAACTAAAATTTAGAAACTCACCCAATCACGCGTTTTAGACGGCACACGTTTCGAAAATTGCCATAATGGCATGATCGTTTAGGCATGCTGAGTTGTTTGCATGATCATTTGGTAGGTTGAATGTGACATGCTTTAAAACTAGAACTGTGCAAACCTTCTCCCATTCCATCGCTATCACTAACCGTTATCACTATAGAGCATTTAGCCACCTTTCTCTGCAAACCCCATATCCCTTCCTCTGCTAACATCATGCCAACCCGATTCGAGCCAGAAAGTTACGAAGATCTATTTCAAAAGACAAAGTTCAAGGAATTAGGGAAGTGTTTTTTTGAGCCAGTCGGAACCTGTTCCTCCATTCGCGGCAAGGTTATGATGAGGAAATCTCATTGCTTTTTTGCAATGGGGTTCGATGGGAGGACGACCAAGGTAGGTCATATTTCCTTTCAAGTTAGTGAGGAGTCAATTGCCTGCACCACTAAGCTTCCCCGAGAGGGTGAGCGATGGCACAAAAATTGGTTCATTCCACGAGCATCACATAATTTTTCTCTCAAGCCCGAGTTCCAGTATGTATCAGGCATAAAAGGCTACCATCACAGTTGGATAAAGTTGGAATACATCAAGCCGTTGACAATCATTATTCATCTGGTTACGTGTGAAGGTATGTTTAGCATTTTCAAATCCTATCACCTTCGGTTACTAGCTCACTTTGTCGACAATAGATGTTTAAATTTCCCTTTCTTTTTCCTCCATAGATTAGAAAAAATGTCGAATTTGGTCAGAAAGAATACCCTTCATCCCAAGAGTAGTTTTTACCACCACAGTTTAATCAAACTGTTAATCCTTGATCAGCTCAAGGAGTGAAACCAACCTTGGGAGACTTTGTATTCAAGGTGCTTAACCCCCACCTTAATATCCGTAAATGATCCTGTCATTTTCACCATGACTCAAGTCAAACCTCGCCCGTAGAAGAGGAAAACCCCAACATTGTCCACCTTGACGAAGATGTCTCAGAACCTAACTCACCTGTGTAAAATACCCCTGCTAGTCATGTGCCCACCGAATTTGTACCTTTTTCACGACCTCATACCAGAAGACAAAAGGATAAAACTGTTCAGGGTATGCTCCGGCCCAATACCCAGACCGTAGTTCAGCCTGATGTGCAAACTGGTAATTCAAACGATGAGGCCAAGGTAGATAAAATCGACCCAAATTCATCCATGTTAGCATTAGGCAGTCTTTCTGTCGGGTTACTCAAGGACACTGATCAAATGAACATTTCTGCATCTATTCAGGATATCAGCCCTGAAGAACCCCTTCCTATTGTCGATTTGGATCCGCCTTCAACGGAAATGAGTCCTCCACGGGATTTCAAGCAGTCCCCAGAGCCATCTACGCCACCGCATCCAACACTAGATCACTTAACTTCTGAGTTAACTCAATCGACGAAGCAGAATGAAGTGTATGTTAAGTTAATTTCAAAGATTCAGAAGCAAAATAAAGAGTTGCGGTTACAGATTAAAACTATGGAGGACCTCCACAAGAGCGTTAGTTTATCATAGAGGGATCGGCAAGCAAGGCATTCCCTTTTGAAGGCTCGGGCTAAAAAGTTGAAGTTCAAACAATCTGCTTCATCAGAGTCGGAGGCAGCTACTGACGCAGCTCTGCCTCCTTCCTAATGCTATCTTTTATTCTCTGACCAGTGGGACCTAGCATTCTTCTGGTTGGGGGAATGTTGGTCCCCATTTTGTCACCATTTTTGGGTTAAATACTTTACATATTAACGTATGTTTTGTTACCTTTTGGCATCTTTTGCACCATGCAGCTCACCATTCAAGCCTCAGGTATGAATAAATTTAAGGTTTTTGTCAATTTTGTTTATTATTATCATTTTACGGTTTCAATGATTAAAATTGACATGATATGAAGTGCATTTGATGTATTAATTCATGTGTATAATTGTTTTCAGGTTATATGCTCTTTTAGACAGGCTAACAAACAGACACACGTTCAGCTAGATATATGGAGAGCATATCCAGCTTGCTGTCCAGATCACTAAACAGACCGCGCATCGTTGGTAGTAGATTTATGTGTGTTAAAGGCATGTAATGGCCATGAACTGTTGTGACCATGCACCAGCATCTCAACATCAACCTTCTTCTGGAAGAAGTGCCCATCTAATGTCTATGTATGACACCTTGACGTCGGCTCCGATTAAGACTGAAGTCATATGCCACATCGCGCGCCAGAAGGAACCCGATCTGTGAAGGAGAAGGAACTGTCATCTGTTAGTTGTTAATGTAATTATTTGCTATAATGAATTCCTTATCGTGAAGAGAAGTCGACCACTAAAGGGTCGACTTGCTCGCCTTCTATCAAACAATGTATATATAGGCGTTGTTATGCGATTTAGAGACGAGTCTTTTTATTTGATATGATCAGTTAAGTCTGAAAACTCCGTAATGTTACCCTTTTGATTTAATGAAAGTCCTATTGCATTGTGTATGATCGTGTTTCATTGACAAGGAATCACTTTGTTCGCTGGGAGGGCCCCCCGACAACAGAGTTTTTACATCTTTGTGTAGGTTCTGTTATTTCTTTTCTCTGCAATTAGTATAATTTTGCTTATAAGTTGTTTGTGTAGTTTTGTTTATGTAATCATTTATGTTTTCTGTAGTGTAGATTTCAGTTTAATATTATGCTGATTATGTAGGTTTCTTTTATCTGTTAGCAACCGGTTGTACCTAGAATAAATTTCAAATTCTTCTGCAAAGTCTTTCTAGTTCATTACTTGATTTCTAGACTAAATTCCTTTAATTAAATTATAGTAAATTTAGTTCTATTTATTTCAGTTTTTGTCATGAATTTGCTTAAGAGTATTTCGGTGTATTCATTGATGTAATTTTGTTTTTGAATTATGAAATTAGCTTAGGTTATATTATTCAATCATTAAGTAGATTTATTTCTTGATTTTACATTTATTTCTTGATTATGTAGGTTTCTTTTATCAGTTAGCAACCGGTTGCACCTAGAATAAATTTCAAATTCTTCTGCAAAGTCTTTCTAGTTCATTACTTGATTTCTAGACTAAATTCCTTTAATTAAATTATAGTAAATTTAGTTCTATTTATTTCAGTTTTTGTCATGAATTTGCTTAAGAGTATTTCGGTGTATTCATTGATGTAATTTTGTTTTTGAATTATGAAATTAGCTTAGGTTATATTATTCAATCATTAAGTAGATTTATTTCTTGCTTTTACATTTCATTAGCATATGCATGAGACAGTTGCCTTCAATAAATCATTTAGATTCGTTGTTTCCTTAAAGTTTTAGCATTTTCTTCAAATAGACTGTCATTCAGATACCCTGTCCCACCCTTTATACAGACCTTCGTTTCCACCTGCTATCCAGTCGCTCATTCAGTCCCGTGTGTCTTTACTCTGTTTTAAGCTTATCTTCTTAGTTTTCTGATTCTATCTTGATAGTAATGGTTAGATAATGATTGTATTTTCTCTTAAGACCTTTAGATAATATTGTTAGACTCCTTGTTAAACCTTATTTCTCTTTATTCTTTCTTTTTACCTTATGCCTAGGAATTATGTCATGTAGTTTAACTGATTGTATTGATTTGTAATTGAACCTTTGATTTAAGTTGTTCATTTATATATAAGGTCTAAGTTACATGCATTAATAGATTAAGTGGTTTACACACAATTTGTTCTCTTAGCCATGTAATTGTTAAAAGAATCCATAAAATAGAATTTAGATTATCTTTTAAGTTTTCTGTTTGTTCATAAATCATGTCTACTTTCTTATAGTATTTTGTAAATAGGAGTTATTTGTTTATAAATAATCATGTTTACTATTTCTTGTAACTGGACATTTATCAGTTTATACATTTTTGTGGAGGTCAAACTATACTTAATCCCATTTATCTTTTACACTTCTTTTGAGAGCCATTTTGATGCCTCTCATGCTCCAGTTCCCATTACAGTAAATGCTTACCCTCAAAATAATCAAGGAGAGTGGAATTAAGATGATTTAGTTTGATTTATGTACATTAGTTAGTGTATGTATAGTTTTTTAAAAGTAGTATATTGTAAATCCTTCTTAATGTAGTCATTCTCTCAATTAAAATCAATCTCTCTAGATGAAATAGTTCATTGTCATAACACTGTTCATATCCGGACATTTATAAATAGTTTGATACCACTCTGTCTAGACCTCTGTTTTTATTAACTTAACTATATTAGATCCCGAGGAGTTCAACTCAAGGTCTTTCAATCTTTAGCTTATTAAAGTATTACCACGATACTCTCTACCTTCGCATATATTTTGTAGCAACTCTAAGCCTACTAACCCTGGTCGATAATTAAATATTAGGTAAATTATTCAAGACAATATTTTTCCCAACACATGGTGAGAGAGGTTTGCAAATTTTTTGCTCTTGCAAATTCCCTTTCAACTTCAATAGTCTCTCATCTTCCCATCTAGTCATGATCACTTGATTGTCAAAGGATCTCCTTATATCAGCTTTCCCATTGAATATGAATATAGAATGACCTTGTTGCCAAATGTGCACAAGGGACAAAAAGTTTATCTGCAACTCTAGAAGATAGAGAACGCTATCATAGAGTCAGGGAATCCAAGGAATTTGAGCATGATGGTACCGATTCCCTTGGGTTTAGGGTTGGATTAATCTACAAAATATACCACACCATCTATATTGTCAGTAAACTCTTCAAAGTAGTCTTTTATAAATGCCATGTGGTAGGTTGTGGTAGTGTCAATAAAACAAGTATCTCTCCAAAATGAAAACAAAGTATTGAACAAATATTCATTTGTTCCAACATTACAAATTGCAACAATGAAATGAGAAAATTCAAGAGATTTACCATACTCATGAATTTATTCTTGACTTCTTTTTTTGCTATGTCTTCTTTGTGATCTTCTCCCATGGAATTTTGCATTTCTTTGCCTCGTGTCCTTTCTTTCCACAATAGAAACATTGAAAACCATATCTCTCACCATGGTTGTGTCTATCCCCCTTGACTCATAAGTTATTTCTTCCATGTCCTCTTTTTCTTCTATCTCCTCAAGAATAATGATGTGATTTATTCTTCCCTTTTTTAGCAAGGGATATGGTCTAGCCAATGGATTGAATTGTCTTCTATCCAAATCATTTCTCTCGTTTTGCAATCTTCTCCACTAGAGTGTCAAATTTGAGTTCTTTCAATTGGGCACTAGATTTAAGTAACTCAATATAATGGGAATATGTGGGGTAAATGAACTTGGTGAAGGAAGTGAAAGCAAGGTCTACCTTCACACCAATAGCACCAATGACATGCATAATGGTTTTGATCTAAAATGCCACAACTATGGGATCATTATCCTTCAAATATAGGTTGAAGCACTTCAATAGAAACTAAATTAACTACAATTCTAAGCCTAAGTAACACACATCTTTCAACTTCTTCAAATCATCATAAGAGTTCTTAGCATATGAAATACACCAACCCACCTCTTCACTTGTTGTAGCAGTGATCAATGCATATTCATTTTTATCTCTCTTCTTCCACCTGGAAAGTTATTTATTTGTTTTAGGATCTTTAGGTGAAACATCACCTTCTCCTTCATAAATTTCATCCCATGGATCATTGAAGATGAGGGTGTGATTGATATTCCTCAACCATTCTGGATATTTTCCTTGCCACTGAGCACCACTTTGACAATAGAAACGAGAGAATGCATCTTCAACAAGGCTATTAATAATGTAGTTTATTGAAATATTATATTCAAATTTGGCACTACAATCCAGTCCAGTATCTGTGATGCAATCTATACAATAATTATACAATAGAAATCTCTACAATTTAGCCTTATGCAATAATACAATCTTCGTCCTTGAGATTTAGAGGATATAAATGAAACCTTCTGATGACATACAAAAATTTAATAATGCAATGCTTCTCTAAGAAATGCTCTAAATATCCCATAAGAGACATTCAAATCGGTAGAAGAGAAGTGTACATATCAGTGCATATTCCCAAAGGTATAATCTACTTCTATTTGAATAGATTGGAGGTCACCTTTAATTGCATGCCAATAAAAGGCTAAATGAGGCAACATACTGCACATAGAAAGAGGGCATGTTTGGGTAGTAACAAGGACCAAGTAGACTTATGTATCTTTTCTTGATGGACTATTAATGAAAAACCAACCCATCTTTGGAGCAATGGTTCAACTAGCTTGGGCGCATACACCAGCCATTATATAGGTATTTTTTAGTGTTTTACCTCTAGTATGAGGCCACAACTTCCATAAACTGGATATTATAATTCATAGGTTGATAGAGATGCATACTACCTCATGCAAATATGACTCACGAATATGGTAATGTACATAAGTGAAGGGCATGCACACATAGATAAGTCACGAAAATGGTAATATGTGTTGAATTTTTAGTTGAGCTTTGAAATTCAATCTTTAGATGTAGAATAAATGAAATTTAAAATCCCTCATATGGGGTGACAATTGGAAAATTAATCAACACTAATGGTGATGCGAAGGCAATGAAAACTTGGCATCTGACGATGGACGAAGTGACAGCCAAGTAGGTTCCAAATACGCCAGCCTTCACTGCTCCACCTTGTAATCTACGACGACATGACCACCCTGGTGGCTCATTTTAATTATGTCTCACTTTGTCCTCCATTCAATGGTGCTCAAGTGGGTGTAAAAATTCATCTTCATCCTCATTTTGGGCTCGCAACTCTTCTCTTCCAAGTGTAGTAGCTCCTGGAGTGCCCAATTAGGCTGGACAAAGTGGCTAGCAATGATCGTTGCAGTGACAGTTTGTATGATGGCGTGTGGTGGATGCAGAGGCTGATGAGGTGGCAGAACTAATTATCCAATCCAATATAATGGTAATTTGGGTCTCCCTGGGTAGCTTGAGAAGATAACTGATGCACTTCTCCTCCTACACAAGTATCTCAGCAAAGCTGAGGAAGACCGAAAAGTGTGAATTTTTGAGATAAGGGACAAAGTCTAGGAAATCCTTTATTGGTGTGGGGAGATAGTCGCTATGCATCGTTTACCCTCACCACTCATCATGACCATTGCAGTGGATGACAATGTCCATGGGCTCTTTAAATAAGACGTTTGTGCACCAGTGATGGAAGAAGAAAAAAACCTAACATCATAGTCAAGCAGGAAGGCTAGGGCATTGAAATGAAGGACACATAGCACGACATCAACCTCCTTGCACCAGGAACCCGTGGTGACAGTTGTGACAACCAGGAATATTCCAATTCATAGGTCCATCCCAGCTCCACCACATCTCAATTAAGATTTGGCCCTTGTGTCAAGTAGTCCTTCTCTGTTTCTATGCTTGTGTCTCTTTTTGGATATTGTCTCAGTTTAGTTTCTACCACTTGGCATAAGGTTTATTTTCTATGTTTTTGGATACTAGTGGATATATTAAACTCTATTATTAAATATAGCCATGTAAACCTAAGTATTATAATAGGTTCTTTTATCCTATGGAGAGGCTTGCATGGTGATATAATGGGCTATTTTCTCGCTATGGGAGGCACATAAACACTAGTTTTTGGACCATCATTTCTGTGATATAATGTTAATACTATATTACAAAAAACATTGAGTACTTGAAATCAATGGAACATTCATACACATAATCAATCACACATAACACAATATGTACCTTCAGGAAAACACTCAAAACAATGAGGGAGAAAAAATCCATCAAATATCCAAAGTATAATACTGATAGATAGCAGAGAATGTATTTTACAATAGCATATTTCTTTTGGTACCCCGGGTGCTAGATAAGAGAGAATCAACACCTAGGGTCTTATCGCTGAGCAAGAAATAATAGAGATGTAAGGACGTTCTCAATATTATACCCAACATACAATTCAATTTGCACTAGTGAACTCTATCCTCTCAACCATTCACCCTTTCAACACTAAAGAGAAAACCTTGCACACTAATTGACACTTTTGCACTAGTAGGAAAACCCTGCACACCAATTCACCCTTTTTCCTTGGATATACCAAAACAATATCACTTGATTGATTTCTACATAGCTAACTTGCAATATAACATATTCTTGGCTAAATACATCATACACTGACTTCAAAATGAACTCATACTTCAACTTGATGCTAGATCACTTAGTTAGGATGCTAAATTAAGTGTCATCATGCAAATGCTTAAGTGTCATCATGAAAATACTTAAGTGTCATCATGCAAACACTTAGTTAACTTAAGTGTCATCTTTTAGTTTATCTTAAGTGTTGCAACTTAAGTGTCGTCTTTTAGTTTAACTAAACTGTTTTCATGCAAAACACTTTAGTTAACTAGTTTATTATCACTTAGTTAACTCCTTTCACTGAACTCTTCTTCATTGCATCATTGGAGTGATCAAATTTAGTTCTCTTTACTTTAACTAAAGCTTGCATTGTTTACATCGTTGGAGTTCAATAATTCAAGTTCTTCTTTATTAACTAAATTCAACAACATGTGCAATTTCAAATTCTATTTTAACTAGAGTCAATAATATGTGCAATTCAAATTCTCTATTTAACTAAAGTTAATTACCATGAGCAATTCGAATTCTCTATTTCTCTATGCATGTTATCTCTTATCTTTGTATCTTCTTTGCATGATCCATACGTGCCCACTTTTATTAATCACATTAATTATCTATCATAACAAGTATACTTAGGATATTTTTCCATTGATGTGGTCATATCATTCTACTATTTGTGCCAGGTGACCTTATGTTAAAGTAATTCACTCTAGAGGTTATTAGTCTCTAGAGGAGACTTAATAGTTAGATCATGGTTAGAAGGATATCAAAAATCATTAGGCTTCAACTAGCAAGGCATTTCCTCTATACATGAGGCCCATCTCAACACATGAGGATCCAACTTGGTACACAAGTCCTTATCCTTGTCCAACAAGATTGTACAACATCATCACTTTGAAATATCAAAGTATTCACCTCAAAACATGAGGATTAACCTTTTACATAGAAGGCTTAGTCATTTTTTAGTCCAACCCAAGAATTTTACTTCAAGTTATTGAATCCAACTCAATATCCCTATTACCTCAACAGATGAGGCCCAATCCTAGTGCACAATATTGGATTGGAGAATGACTCGTGATGTTGTAACTTTACCACTCCCTCTCAGTGAGGGAGGCATTCTCTGTCATACCAATATTGCCTCGAAAGTACCTATACTTTGTCACTAACAGAGGATGAGATAACCCATACTTCAATTGGATGCTAGGTCACTTAGTTAGGATGATAGTTTAAGTGTGATCATGAAAATACTCAAGTGTCATCATGCAAACACTTAGTTAACTTAAGTCTCATATTTTATTTTATCTTGAGTTTCATCTTTTAGTTTAACTAAAGTGTTGCCATGCAAAACACTTTAGTTAACTAGTTTATTATCACTTAGTTAACTCTTTTAAGTCAACTCTTTCTTGATTGCATCATTGGAGTGACTGAATTGAGTTAATTATACTTTAACTAAATCTTGCATTGTTTACACAATTGGAGTTCAATCATTTGAGTTCTTTATGAATCGAATTCAACAACATGTGTAATTTCAAATTCTCTTTTAACTAGAGTCAATAATATGTGCAATTTGAATTCTCTATTTAGTTGAAGTTAATTACCATGAGCACTTCAAATTCTCTATTTCTCTATGCATGTTATTCCTTATCTCTCTATCTTCTATGCATGATCCATATGTGCCCACTTTTATCGATCTCATTAACTATTGATCATAACAATTATACTTAGGAGATTTGTCCATTGATGTGGTCATATCATTCTACTATTCATTCCAAGTGACCTTATGCTAAAGTAATTAAATCTAGAGGTGATCAATCTATAGAGGAGACTTAATAAATAGATCATGGTTAGAAGGATGTCACATATCAACATGCTTCAACAAGAAAAATATTGCCTCTATACATGAGGCCCATCTCAACACATGAGGATCCAACTTGGTACACAAGTCCTTAGCCTTGTTCGACAAGACTGTACACCATAATCATTTTGACATATCAAAGTATTCACCTAACACATGAGGATAACCTTTTACACATAATTCTTAGTCATTCTTGAGTCCAACCCGAGAATTTTACTCTAAGTTCTTGAGTCCAACTCAAGCTCCCTATTACCTCAACACATGAGGCCCAATCCTAGTGCACAATATTGGCTTTAGAGAATGACTTGTGATGTTGTAAATTTACCATTACCTCTTAGTGAGGGAGGCATTCTCTGCCATACCAAGCTTGTCTCGAAAGTACCTATACTTCATCATAGATAGAGGATGAGATAACCCATCTATTATTTTCTCATCAATACCAATGTACCGAGTCACTTCTTTGGACCATGTCTTTAATGAAGTGATACTTCATCTCACAGGGTTTTCTAAGAGCTTAATAAATCTCTATCTAACATAGTGAATAACCGTAGTCTCAAGATTCTCCCTGAACAACCTATCTAGTAACTTCCTAATACACCCAACTTCTTGGTTGGTAGTACTCTCCGCAATATACTTTGCTTCTATAGTACTAGCCACAATACACTTTTGCTTCTATTGTACTAGCCACAATACTACCATCCTAATTGGAGTTGGCATAACGAAGTAACTTTGCCTCACCGTTGGAGGAATATCTTAGTCCATAAGAAAATTTACCTCAAAGGTACCTAAACACATGCTTAGTAGCAATCCAATGTATATGTCTAAGCTCAGACATAAACTGACTCACAACACAACATATAACATGTCTAATATGTATCAAATACATTAAGGAACCAATAAGCTACCTATTCATGGTAGCATCCACTGGATCCAATCTAGAATCCGACTCATGTAGTTTTCATAAACTAAAAACCATCAAAGTAGTGATGGATTTGGAATCCATCATACCAAACCTTCGCAACACATCAAATGTGTACTTTCCTTGCAGAAGGAAAATGTCATCTTTCCCTTGGAAATGTTCAATACCAAGAAGGTAGTGCACAAGACTGAAATCTTTGAACTTAAAAGTGAGCTCCCTCTTGCACTAAATTATCAGTCGTTCCTTTCCAGTAAAGAACAAATCATCAACATAGAGAACCAATATCAGAGGTTGGTTCTTTACAATCTTGAAGTATAGGTTTGGAACATCTTCACTCTTAGAGAAGCTCAATCTCTAAATATAGTTGTCAAACTTGAATATCAATCCCACGGGGATTGCTTAATCCCCTACAAGGATTTCTTCAGTTTTCATACATGGGACTCCTTACCATGCAAGACAAACCTCTCTCCAGTGAGCACCACCACGATAATAGAAATGAGAGGATGCATCTTCAACAAGGCTATTAATAATGTAGTTTAATGCAATATTATATTCAAAGTTGGCACTACAAGCCAGTGCAATATATGTGATGCAAGCAATACAATAATTATACAATATAAATCTCTACAATATAGTATTCTGCAATAATACAATCTTCATTCTTTTGATTTATAGGATATAAATGAAACCTTTTGATGACATATAAAAATTTAATCATGCAATGCTTCTCTAAGAAATGCTCTAAATCTCCCACAAGAGACTTAAAAATGAATAGAAGAGAAGTGTACATATCAGTGCATATTCCCAAAGGTATGATCTAGTTCTATTTGAATACATTGGAAGTCACCTTTAATAGAATGCAAATAAAATGCTAAATGAGGCAACATACTGCACATAGAAAGAGGGCATGTTTGGGTAGCAACAAGACCCATGTTTGGGTAGTTAACTAGTTTATTATCACTTAGTTAACTCTAACTCAAATCCTTCTTGATTGCATCACTGGAGTGATCAAATTGAGTTTTATTTACTTTAATTGAAGCTTGCATTGTTTACATCACTGGAGTTTAATAGTTTGAGTTCTTCTTTATTAATTGAAGTCAACAACATGTGAAATTTCAAATTCTAGAGTCAATAGTATGTGCAATTCGAATTATTTATTTAACTGAAGTTAATTACCATGAGAAATTTGAATTCACTATTTCTCTATGCATTGTATCTCTTATCTCTCTATCTTTTCTCCATGATCCATATGTGCCCATTTTTATCTATCACAATAATTATCTATCATAACAACTATACATAGGAGATTTGTCCATTGATGTGGTCATATCATTATACTATTTGTGTCAAGTGACCTTCCGCTAAAGTAATTCACTCTAGAGGAGACTTAATAGATAAATCATGGTTAGTAAGATGTCACACATCAACATGCTTCAACTAGAAAAGCATTGCTTATATACATGAATCCCACCTCAACACATGAGAATACAACTTGGTACAAAAGTCCTTTGCATGTCCGACAAGACTGTACAACATCGTCACTTTGACATGTCAAAGTGTTCACCTCAACACATGAGGATTAACCTTTTACACATAAGTGTTAGCCATTCTTGAGTCCAACCTAGGAATTTTACTCCAAGTTCATGAGTCCAACTCAGGCTCCCTATTACCTCAACACATGAGGCCCAATCCTAGTGTACAATATTGGCTTGGAGAATGACTTGTGATGCTGTAACTTTAACAATATGCACACATGGATGGTGTTGAAAGTGCAACTTCAAGAGTCATTCCCATGAGACTTGTGTTGTATCAAGTTTGAAACCTATGTCATATTCGGTTCAGATATTCCCCATGGAACTTATCTTGTATTAATTTCACTAACTTATGTTGTACTAAGTTAAAGAGATTATGTTGTATTTAGATAGGACCTTGTGTTGTATCAAGTCCTATTTGGGAGAGATGCTTGTAATAGGGATTTTATGTTGTATTAATATCATGACCTTACGTTGTATTAAGGTTGGAGACTTGTGTTGTAACAAGTTCTAACTTATGTTGTATTAAGTCATATACTATGTGATGTATGCTAGATTTTCTAAGTTAATTCACTTATGATATTTATCTGAAAGAATAAAAAGTACAACAATACATCAAAGATACACAAGACACATAGATTTTCATCAAGGAAACCATAAAGGAGAAAACCCCGCAAAAATCCTTAAAATAGTTATGTCACAAAGACAAGATCACAAGATGAATAACCCAAGAACAATATGTCTTATGTAGATCTCTCACTTCCTCCTCATTGTCTTCTCTCTCCTAATGCGCACATGAGAGAGTGAATGAGTGTGTGACAAATGAGGAGGGCTTATCGCTATTTATATTCTTCTGTTGAGTAACTAACTCAACTAACTAGGTCGACCAAGTAATCTCTTGGGGCTGACCTACTTAGGAATACACACAAATACATTTTCCTTTATTTAACCTGGGGACTATTTCCCTGACTTACAACAGAGGGTTTACCTCAGGGACCATACACAATGATGACATCCTGAAAGGAGGGAAACACATATTCGATGGGGGTACAACAAAATACAATAGTAATATACATTAGAACATCTTCCAAAGTTACAATTACAAGAAGACTCCCTCTTAGCTAGGATGGTATTCTCTCGCCATAGTCATTAACACATCTTGTCATCATCACTGAGTCATCATCGTTACTATTTCCATTGTTCTCATCTTGTCTAATCCATTGCATCTATCTGTCATAGGAAGTTTATACAAAGCCAAACTTTTTTCATGTTAGGTGTAGGCCTAGTCCTCATCCAAGACTTCATCACATCTACGAGCCAGCCATCACATAGGTACAACCCAGTACCATTATTTACATTTCCATGAAAATAACCTACGTCTCCTATCATCATCTCATCGTATCTAGATAATCGCGTTGGTATAACCCAAGACCTTTTTTACATTGCCACTGCAATAACTTGTGTCTCCTATTGTCATCTTGTCATATCCAGATCATCTCTTTGTCCTGCACAAAACAAAGCAAAATATATAGAGCACTTCCTAGATGTAGACCACTTGCATTATACCAACATAGGAACATGTCAGGGTCTAACTTGCATCTACCACTATACAAGAATTGCCTAGGAGCACACCAATTGCATTACGTCTCTCTACGGTCAACCTGCATTCTACCAACATATGAGAACTTCCCAGGTGCACACCAAGTTCCTTATGACCTCATTATCTCTAATCATGGGAACACACACATACATGGACTGATTGCGATCGAACAACCTGCGTACCACGCCAGGATATTTTCCATCCAAGTCAACATCAAGGACTTATTACATCCGAACAACATGTGTTCAAGATATTTTATGTTTGGACAACCTTAAGGACTTAATACATTCGAGTAACTCGCTACACCATAACCCTTTTTACACTTCGGACAACCCATAGGACTTATTACATCCGAGTAACTTGCTACACTAGGATCCTTTTTACACTTGGATAACATGTCTCGGGACTGATTATGTCCAAGGATAACCTGCGAGCTTCGCTAGTACTGATTACATCTGAGGACAATCTACATGACTTATTATGCACGAGCAACCTGCTACACCAGGATATTTTCTGATCGAAAAACTTGTCTCATTTCCCATGTGAGATATCATGCATCTACGTCTTCTAACCTATGTTCATATTCTAGCATACAACCATGTCAGGACTAATTACATCTAAGGATAACCTGCGAGATTCTCCAAGGCTGATTACATTCAAGGACAACCTATATGATTGATTACGTTCGAGCAACCTGCAACCTTTGTAAGTACTTTTACACTCAGATAACATGTATCACCAACTATGCTAGAAATCATCACTCCTTTTTTCGACGGGTCTTGTTCTAGATCACACCGAGTCTTTCTCTGAAATACTCAAACTTCACTTTGGCTGGAGGCTTGGTCAATACATCGGTTATTTGCTCGTCCATTTCCACGTACCGGAGCTTTACTGCTCCTCTCTGCTTCATACAAATTTTTTTAAGTAAGATCAAACAAATCAGATAGTATCTTTTGAATCCATACTACCTCACAACTGGCTGAGCAAGTGGCAACATATTTTTCCTCGGTTGTACTCAGTGCCATGCATAACTTCTTCCTACTAAACCAAGAGATCATACTGGATCTCAAACTGAAGTAGCAACCCAAATTGATCTTCCTATCAGTGGCGCTATCTTCACAATCCGAATCATCATAACCGTGCAGGTTAGTATTCTGCTTTTCATAATACTTAGGTCCATACTCAATTGTACCCTTCAGGTACCTCAATACATGTTTTGCAACAACCAGTTGAACATGTCTCGGATTCGTCAAGAACTGGCTCAAGGTGTTCACAACAAAGCATATGTTTGGTCTCGTATTCATCAGATACAACAATGAGCCAATCATCTGACAATACATCATGGCATCAACTAACTCTGATGAAGCATCACATAGTAGCTTCAAGTTCGATTCCATAGGTGTGTCCATTGCCTTGCAGTCCAACATTCTGAATCTCTCCAGATCTCCACTGCATACTTTCCTTTACCAAGGAAAATCCCATATGCATTCCACCACACCTCCATGCCTAAGAAGTAGTGTATCATCCTTGGGCATTTCATCTCGAACTTAGTAGCAAGTCTCCTCTTTTCATCTTCAATGAGTCTGTCCTCTCCTGTCATGAACAAGTCATCGGCATATAGCACGAGCATCACTGGTATTCCTTCTTCAACCTTGAAGTAAAGGTTGGAATCTGCTTTACTTTCAATAAATCCTAGGCCCATCAGTAAGTTGTCCATCCTGTCATACTATGTCAATATTCTTGAACTTAGAGATCTTCTATAGTCACTCCCTTTGAAGCAGAGCATCATCCTCCCTCTGCATTTTGTACTCTATGTATCGAATTTTTTTGTATTGGAGTGACAGGTAGCTTCCTCTGCTACTAATATTCTACGTATCCATCTCAGGTCACTGGATACCAAGATTCTCTATCTTAAACTTTGTTGAAAAGTTCCTGTTGCACTAATCTGTGAGATTTCCATCCTTTATAGGCTTCCATCTTCAACCTTGTTGCAAAGGTTAAGATCTTCCATCTTCAACCTTGTAACTGTATGTGTTATCTCATGGGTGTCTTCTAAGCTTGTACAACGCCTTCTTCAATTTGCACACATGAGTCTATTTGTCATGTGTATCGACTCCCAGTGGTTTTTCTACGTACAGTTCCTCCTCGACTACACCATTCAAGAATGTTGTCTTGATATCCATTTGGTATATCTCCCATCTCATAACTGCAACCAACTCAAGTATATATCTAATGGAAGTGTACCTCGCTACTGGTGCAAATGTCTCCTCATAGTCTATGCCTTCTTTCTATGAGAAGCCTCATTCTACGAATATTGCATTGTAACCCTCTATGTTGGCATCTATTGCATGCTTGATCTTGTAGATCCACATGGAATACACTAAGGACTTCCCTTTGTTAGGATTATTAATCCTCCCTTGACCATATTGTCTATTAGATTATTTAGCCTAACTTAGGAACCTTAATTAATTAATTGGGTCCACTTGGCCTAATGGGGCCACATATACCAGTTACTAAAGTGTATGGAACACTGCTAGAGGTTAACTGCCACTTACTGCATGTGCATGCATCAATTTGGGCGCCTCCTAGACCAATCTCTACATTTTAGGAGTCATTGGGAGTCCTAGCACCAACCTCCATCAGTTAGTTGGAGTTGGAACTAGTTAGTCTTAGTTAGCTTCCAATTACTTTCATTGAGATCACAATCGGTTAGCTAGCGCTAGTTATGCATGGCTGCATGTGGAGTAGGTGCCTTTTCCCACCTACCACCTTAATTGCATTGAGTTAACTAGTTATTACTGATTGTATGCGTTCGTTGGACATATGGGAGTTGATCTATTGGACTCTGATATTGATTGAGACACTATGAGTTAGCTAGTCAGCTAGGTACAGTCAGATCCAGTTGGTAGATTCAAATTTCTCCCTAATGCATTCGAATTCTTCCTATGTAAATTGTTGTAACACCAGATTTAATTAATGACAATGATACTATAATTATCTGAGCTATACTCATATGTTTCTTGTGTAGTTTGTTTTGTTAAGTGTGTATCTTCATTCTCCTTTTACTACAATAATAATTTTGGACTCACTCGTTGAATATCTAAATGGCACAACAATTTTAACATGGTATTCGAGTCATTTAAAGCAGGTTTCATGTTTGTTTCGCTCCATTGAACATCAAAAGTAGTCAGGTTTCCACAGAAGTCCCCAATATTGATTTGCTAGCTCTAAATTTATTCAGAGCAGCGGTGTGGGTGTGACGGACCTTGAAAACATGTTCATGTCGAGAGGAAAATCATGATTCTAACATAGTTCGAATGTTTTAGTGTTTTACAGTGAAAATCTACAATTGCTACCTAGCTTGTGTGAAGTGTTGTGATCTTTCAGCCAGAGAATTATGGATTCTCAATCTCCTACACCAAATATACTTACAATTTCCAATCTTGATTGGAGTAAGAAGACTGTTTACAGTCAAGATGTTGTGTTTCGAGAGGTCAAAGAAGTCCCCAGACAAGAAGTGAATCCAATGGAAAAGGAACCAGAGAAAATAGAGCTTAAGTTAGAAGGTGAAGAATATGACTCAATAGAAGAAGCAGAATCAAAAGAAGAAGAACCCCATACTCCAGTTTTGAGGAGATCATGTCAAGAAATAGGCAACCAGAAAGGTATTCCCCTCCTAATTTTCGCTCTCATTTTGCTATGTCTATTACTGATGATGATCCTAGAAATGTGAAGGAAGCTGTTAATTCAGAGGATAATGATCTCTGGAAAAAGGCCATGGATGAAGAAATGGATTCCTTGGACAAAAATGAAGCTTGGAATATAGTCCAATTACCAGATGGGAGAAATTTCGTTGGGAGCAAATGGCTATTTAAAAAGAAGTTGAATGCAGAAGGTAAAGTGGATAAGTATAAAGCCCGCTTGGTAGCAAAGGGATATTCTCAAGTAGAGGGGATTGATTTTGGTGAAATATTTTCTCAAGTTGCAAAATTAACTTCTATTAGATTTCTTCTTTCTATTGTTATTGCTTTTGATCTTAAAGTAGAGTAGATGGATGTGAAGACAACGTTCTTACACGGGGATCTGGAAGAAGAAATATACATGAAACAACCAGAAGGGTTCATAATAAAGGGAAAGAATGAGTTGGTATGTAAACTAAAGAAGTCTCTTTATGGTCTAAAGCAATCTCCAAGGATGTGGTAGCAAAAGTTTGACACATACATACTTGGATTGGGGTTTGTGAGAAGCAAAGTTGATCACTGTGTATATTCCAAACAGGTTGGTGATCACTTCATTAACATAGTTCTATATGTTGATGACATGTTGTTGATTGAAAACAACAAAGATGTTATAAAGGAGGTGAAGTCTCAACTGTCCTCCAAGTTTGATATGAAAGATCTCGGTGCTGCGAACTTCATTCTGGGAATGGAGATAAGAAGAGATCGTGCAAACAAAATGATCAGTTTAAATCAAAGAAAACATGTTGAGACAGTACAACAGAGATTTAACATGCAGGAAAGTAAGTCGGTCAAGGTTCCTATTCCTATAGGTGTAAAGTTATCTGTAGAGTAGTGTCCCAAGACACAGGAAGAAGAAGAAGACATGTCATGGGTTCCATATGCCAGTGCAGTTGATAGTTTGATGTATGAAATGGTCTGTACAAGACCAAACATTGCTCATGCAGTGGGAGTTTTGAGCAGATATATGTCAAAACTAGGAAAGGAGCATTGGACAGCTGTAAAGAGGGTTTTTAGATATTTGTGTGGCACCACAAATTATGCAATCTGCTACCAAGGAAGAACTGGACCAGACAAAGTAATAAATGTACATGGATTTGTTGATGCAGACTGGGCTGGAGACCTTGATCATAGAAGATCTACAAGTGGGTATGTGTTTAACCTATTTGGAGGAGCTATCAGTTGGATGAGCAAGAGACAAGCTATAGTTGCACTCTCAACTACATAAGCTGAATACATGGCAGCCACTCATGCAAGCAAAGAAGCTGTGTGGTTGCAAAGATTGTGTTTATGTATTGGGTTTGTACATAAAGGTGTAAGGTTAGATTGTGATAGCCAAAGTGCAATCTTCCTGGCAAAGAACCCTGGTTATCATGCTAAGACAAAGCATATTGATGTGCAATATCACTTTGTGAGAGATATGGTTGAAGACAAGAAGGTGCTGTTGGAGAAGGTTGACACCTTGAAAAATGTTGCAGACTCATTAACAAAGTCTGTTAGTACAGAGAAGTTCTCTTGGTGTAGAGAATCTATGGGCATTGATGCCCTGAACCTGTGACTTTATGAGTACATGACTCATTGCTATGCAAAGGAAACAACAAGTGGGAGAATGTTGGGTATATGTTATATTCTTTGCATGTGTGTATGGAGGGGAGGTGCGCATGTCAACGCTATAGCTCGGCGATCCCAAAAGCACATTCGATGGAAATGACCGTTAGGCTGTTTTCAATGCGAGCACAACGAGCAAAATTTTATGGCTATTTATAGTTGTTTGTGGCTATTTTTAGATTTTGTCTAAAAATATGTAACTTAATCCCAGTTAAGGGATTGGAGTCTTTTACTAATCCGGGTTAACGAATTAGGGTATTTGGATGTTGCAGAATACCTATATTTTGTATTGTGAGGATTTCATAATGTAATGAAGAGAATATAGGAGCAGTGGCTCCAAGGTTTTCTGGTTTTCTTGGTTAAGGGTTTCTAGGGTAAATCTCTGTGTTTATGTGTCAATGATGTGTTGTGATCTCTATTTTGCTTAAAAGAATCTGTATGCTTTGCTTCTCTGCACAGGTTTAAAACTCACAGTTGTTTCACATAGTGTTGTTTATGGCCAGGCTCCAAAGATGGCGTTCGAATTCGCACAAACCCTTGAAGCAAAATAGTTAGGGTTGTTGAGTTTATATGTTGTTACAACTTAATCCTTACTAGAGCACAATGCCCAAAGAACAAGATCTCATAAGAGAGAGAGACCAAACCCTAACACAAGAGCAAAAAACACTTCTCCTCCTCCTTTGTTATCCTTCCTCTTTCTCTTTCTTGTGCAATGCTTGAGTTTGTTGTGTGTCTAAATGAGGGAGGGCACCTCCCTATTTATACTCAACTTTGACTTGACTATTTAACCTAACTGGGCCAACCTATCAAACTGATAGGGCTGACCTACTTAGGAAAAACTCAAAATAATATTGATATTAAACTCTTATGGGTACTATTGAACCGACTTACAATAGAGGATTTACCTCATGACTTTTACATGACCTTTTATATTAATGACATCTCTCGAAGGAGGAATAATAATAATAATGTAAAGTACAAGTAGAATATTCTTGAAGTTGCATTATTTCAACAATGGTCACTACCAAAAATGGAGGTTAACCCTCGCACAACACAACCGGGCACAAAGGTGGCATTCGATTTCCAAACTACAAGCTATTTAGTTCCAGCCATACACCAAGCCAAGACCATAACACAACCAATACCATAACCATGCCACAATAATTCAATTACAACCATACCACAACCAAATTACAAGCTAGTATAAACAATATGAACAACAAAGCATAACAAGACCTTGAAAACCCACACTGCAAACTGTTTACAAGCACAACAAGGGTGAAACCTACAAATTTCCAACAACATTATATGTGTTTAAAAACATAGAGGGCAAGCGACCCGACATTTGTCACAAGAGCACACAAATATCCAACCAACAATGGAAGTGTTGATAAACACAGGGTCATCGACTGGTAGGGTTCGATGCCTACTAGGAAAAGGAAGAACAACCGCACCAGACGAACCACTCGTAAGGTCTTTGTGCTCGTGCTCCACTGTGCATTGAACCTCCAAGCACCACAACCGAGCTCCACGGCCAAGACCCCCTGCAAAGAATGACGAAAATGACAGAAAATGGACTGGGTAAAATGAAACCACATAGTTGAAAACCAAATGGTGGTGCTTCTTACTTGGTCGAGCGAAGGTCCAACGTAGGTGATGGGTCTAGCGTGAACAACAACACCCAATGACGACGCCAAACTCCAAGCAAACACCCATAGGAACTGCGACAAACTGAGTGTCGAACCATCCGACCAACTCCACACACCAAGTAAATAACATTCCCAGTTAACGGCGAACAATGTTTCATGACCAAGTGGACCAACAAGCAGACCATGCCGCACCACTACTAGGGGGGGAGGCAATCACCCATTGGGCCCGACCAAAGTAACACTACGCGAAACGACCTCCAAAAACCCTAACGTAGACCCTAAAAGCCAAGTTCGAAACATGCCCAATGAATAGGCCCACTAATGGCACGTGGCAGGCTCTCCAGCTTACATTTGCCGTATACATGGTTGGCCTCCACGATGACTATAAGGAAGACGCACCACTACTAATGTCCCCTACTATATGTTTTATGATGTAAAAAAATAATATAAATTTTATTCACAATAAATATCAAATTAGAGGTTTTTTCTTTTTGGAGAAAAAGATTTATGAATTAATTTAATTTTTGATGGCAGATATTGTAACGTTCATTAAGACAAATGGTTTTTAACTTTGGACATTTACCCTTTTAAATGTATAGATAAAACGGTCTCATTCATACCAAGCGAGTTAAGTCCACGAAAATTGACTATAAATGTACATTTAGATTAATTGGTCTCATTCCATTTCATCGAGTTTGTTCATTTTAATGCAACGTAAACCAAAGCGCGCACTGCAAAGGCAGAACCATGGGACAGGGCCAGTCAGGAGGCTTCGGCAAACCGGGTGGATCCCCGGGCGACCGCAAGCCGGGCGACCGAAAGGAAAAGAAGTACGAGCCGACCGCTCCGCCTGCTCGTGTAGGTAGGAAACAGCGTAAGCAGAAGGGCTCGGAGGCTGCCGCCCGGCTCCCCACCGTAACACCGCTCACCAAATGCAAGCTCAGGCTGCTGAAGCTCGAACGAATCAAAGACTATTTGTTAATGGAAGAAGAATTCGTGAGCAATCAGGAACGGCTGAAACCCCAGGAGGACAAGAATGAAGAGGACAGGTCCAAGGTCGATGACCTCCGTGCTTCACCCATGAGCGTTGGAAACCTTGAGGAATTGATCGACGAGAATCATGCTATCGTCTCGTCGTCCGTCGGGCCGGAGTATTATGTCGGCATTTCGTCCTTTGTCGACAAAGATCAGCTCGAGCCGGGCTGCGCTGTCCTTATGCACAACAAGGTTTTTCTTTTTGGCTCTCTGTCTTTGGAAATTTTGTGTACTCAAGCATTGGATGAAAAAGTTACATGTTAAATGAAAATTGATACAGGCTAAATGATGATAAATACTGTTTTAATACAAAAAAAATCACAGGAAATGAAGAAATTACAGTTTAAGTCAAAGAAAAAGTTACAGGTCTATTGATTTTATTTTATTTTAAAACACAGGATGGTAAGAATTCCTGGTTAAATGGAAAAAATTATAGATTAAATGAAATTTCCGTCTCCTTGAGAACTGGATCAAAAGAATTTCATGTCAAATGAGAAAGAATACATGTTAAATGCAACAAATCATTGGTCGAATACAAAAAATCTCAGGTTAAATGAAGAAATTACAATTTAAATGAAGGAATTAGAGGTGAACTGAAAATTTTGTGTTTTCAAGCACTGGATGAAAATAATTACTGTTAAAATGGAAAAAGTGGCTGGCTAAATTTAAATTCTGTTCTCTTGAGCACCGAATCAAACGGTTACGTGTCAAACGAAAAAGAAGACAGGTTAAATACAACAGATCATAGGTAAATACGAAAACTCACAGGTTAAATGAAGAAATTAGAGGTTAAATGAACTAAATTATAGAATAACTGAAAAATTTGTGTTTTTAAGCACCAGATGGAAATAATTACCCGTTAAATGGAAAAAATTGCAGGTTAACTTTTTCACATTAAGTTTTCAGCGTATATGGGCCATTTTCTTCCAAAACCAGGATTTTGGTTCACCTAGAGAGTTTTCAGAGTTTTTCAGGTTGCCTTTTAACAATATTTTCTAATATTCTCCGATATTCTGATAAGTTTCTTTCAATACCCATGGCAATATATTCTCCAAAACAGTATATGCTACATTGCTAGAGATTTTGAATCGATGTGTAAGTCAACAGTGTCCGTTTGCTCCAGATTTTCAGTAAATACAGTTAGCATAGTGTTTTCTTGTATAATGATTTTTTAGAGTTGATATAGGTTTCGTTTTATTGCAAAAGTTTGACATTGACTAGGGGTTCTGTCAAACGAGGTTTACAGTTGACACTGGGTGTTTTTTTAATCAGACTTTCAGTTGCATTCATTCAGATGATCTAAGAATTCAATTTAAAACCCAAGAAAAAATTGTTGACCTTATTTTTTGTTTCCAAATGTTTGTTCAAATGTATTTTTTAGCCTCTGGTGAGCCCATTGTGAAATATTTGGATATTTGTATGCGCAGGTTCACTCTGTGGTTGGTCTTTTGCAAGATGAAGTGGACCCAATGGTATCAGTGATGAAAGTTGAGAAGGCACCATTGGAGTCATATGCTGATGTTGGAGGTTTAGATGCTCAAATTCAAGAGATTAAAGAAGCAGTGGAGCTTCCTTTGACCCATCCTGAATTATATGAAGATATTGGTATAAAGCCTCCAAAGGGAGTCATTCTTTATGGAGAACCTGGAACAGGAAAAACTCTTCTTGCTAAGGTACATATTGTTGATTACGGTTATTTGAAACATTTCTGATCTGCTGGTTAAGGTTTTAATGTTAGTAATGATGCCTGCTACAAAACATGAACTAAAAAATATAGGGACAATTCCAAATCCTCTCTCAATTCCAAACCCTTCCCATGGACCATTGGCTTCAACTAAAGAAATAACAAAATGGGACAATTGTGAATTTCCTGGTTGTAATTTTGCAATGCATGGTTTAGTTCCTGCTCATGGCCCATGGGGTCACTGCCAAAGGTTAATGGCCGTGTGCTACTTCCTCTAGGCACAGGATGAGCGATGCTAACTATTGAATGTCTCCATGCTCTGTCACTAGCAGGTGGTGATGAAGAAAATGTTAAATCATCATGGCTTTTTTTAGCATATTCAAACAAATGAAGCAAACATACGCTTACAATTCTTCTCTTATGTGTGTTTCCCTCTTGTTGATGTTGTTCCTGTAAGTGAGATTTTTCTCTTTCATTTTTCTGTTGCTTTGTGGCATTGCTGCTGGTGTATTCTTGAACAACAGTTTTGCATGGTTTTTGGGCTGTGTATAGCGCACAAACTCCCATGGAACCATTTCTTGAGCCATAACAATTCACTAGGG
>LPNX010068982.1:356667-373627 GCA_001517045.1 Pseudotsuga menziesii
GTTCGTAAATTTTTGCTCAAAGACTTGGCGGGTGCGTTCTGTCGATGTTCATGATACTCTCTGGGTGAATTGCTGCATTCTTCTGCAGCTTTGTGGTTCTGCATTCAAAGTACATTTTCCTTTTTTGAGGTGGGTTTCCTGTGCAAATTTGGTGTGTGAGATGTCCATGGCAGTCACTGGTGATTTTCAGGAGAGCTTCTCGTGAATTGCTCTAAATTGGCTCTTGTCCCTCGAGCACTCTCTTCTTTGGCAGATGTATTTCTGTTCTGAGCAATTTCTTTGTTATTTCTACGTGGTGTGGGTAGATTCAGTCTATGTATTTCAGCATGACTGTCTTTCATCCTCCAACACCACTATGCAGTCTATGGCAGGTTCCTTGGAATGTTTAGCGCATATTTGGTGCTACTCATGCTCTCCAAGTGGCTTGTGAGCACACTACAACCATTGGAGGGCTTTCTCTCATGTCGCTGTCATAAACATGACCTAGAATACCTTTTTGCATCACTATTTGTTAAGTATTGTGATGTTGGATAATTGGTAACTTGCCCAATTGTTGAAAGGGCGGCCTTCTTACTCTCACGTAGGATTGATTATTGACATTTTATAATAAAAGCTTTTTAAGGAGGATATTAGAACCTTTGTTTGGAGGTGTTATTGAATTGATTTATTTTTCCAATTTGTAATCTCAAAAGGTCTCAGAGTTTTGCCCATATATGCTGCATACAATATCAATTTGCAATTCTGTTCGGGGTGTTGCGAAGACCATTATGTAAATGTTGAGCTTCCAATCATCAATGAGTATTTGCACACCACCATTTGTTCTCCTCTTTGAGATCTTCTTCCTTGAGGAAAGAGCACACTACAACCAATGGAGGGCTTTCTCTCATGCCGCTGTCCTCAACACGATCTAGAATACCTTTTTGCATCTCTCTTTGCCAAGTATTGTGACATAGGAAAATTGGTAACTTGTCCAATTGTTGAAAGGGCGACCTTCGTGCTCCTACGTAAGATTGATTATTGACATTTTATAATAAAAGCTTTTTAAAAAGGAGTATATTAGAAACTTTGTTTGGAGGTTATTGGATTAATTTATTTTTCCAATTTGTAATCTCAAAAGGTCTCAGAGTTTTGGCCATATATGCTGAATACAATATCAATTTGCAATTCTGTTTGGGGTGTTGCGAAGGGCATTATGTTGGTTTTCCAATCAGTAGTTGCACACCACCATTTGTTCTCCTCTTTGAGGTCTTTTTTCTTGAGGACAGATGCTTTTTCTCCTGAACAAGTTTTTTCTTTATTTTCTAGAGAAAAAAATGTTATTTTATTGTCTCCAAAAATAGAGGTACAAAATTACAAATTGTCAATATATGCTGTCTGCATATATTCCGATATGAGAGAGATTGAAACAAATATGCCTTCTGGAGGCCCATCTATCAGTCCCCAAAAAGGTGGGTTTAGGTATATGCAGGGCATTACAATACGTGCCGAGCTAATAGAGATTCTTCAGCAAGAGTCTGCTCTGTAATAAACACACAGTCAATAAAGGTCATAGCCTTCAAGCTGTCCATGAGCAAGAGAAAAACAATCCAAAAATCAGTCATCCCTGATTGAAGGAGGGTGTCCCTCGATTTCCTTGAAAGTTCTTTGATAAAACTGGTATTGTGTATCATTATCCACCTCTGAGATTCTTATTTATCCTTGAACCAAATGTAGCCCCTCTTTGGAAAGTTAATCTGCTCCTGAGTTCTTTTCTCTGTAAATATGCATACAAGAAAAATCATCAAAACTGGAGAATATGTGTGAAACTTCAGGCAGTAGCGGTTCCAAATTTGTGTTCCTACATCTATGTGCCCCCTTGATCCAGTTAATCACTAGCATTGAGTCACCGAAAACTTGAATTGCTTGACAGTTTTTATTTTTAGCAAAGCCAAGAAGGATTTTAAGAGAGAGGAGCTCAGCGTAGTTGTTGGTTCTGGAACCGAAACTCATTGCACTTTTGAATTAGTGTGAATCTGAGAGATGAAGTATTGCCCCTCTACCACATCTGGCCTGGTTTTGTTGAGAAACGCCGTCAAAGAAGGCTCATGGAATGGCCTTATTGATCAGTACATTCTGCACCATAGGGAAGGAAGGCATGCCTTTTACCTGAGGATAGAAAGAAAAGATGTTGATGCTGTTTATTGCTACTACCTCTGGGCACATGAAGCTCTCATTAAAGATAGCCTTATTCCGGTCAATCCAAATGCCCCCAAGTGATAATCAACAGAAGATCTTGATACTGCTTGTTCATAGGCGTAGACATCAATCTCTGAAATGTGTTCTCAACTATTCCCCTTGCCAGGAAAGATCAACACCCAACAACCTAGAAACCTCCGCCCAAACCTGCCTTGAGAAGGAACAACTCAGAAATAAGTGAATCTGAGATTCTAAATTGTTCTTACACATTACACATCATCCTGGTCCTTTGAAACATCTGTTTTGCAGCTTGTACCAAGTTGGTGCTTTGTTTTCCAATGTGCATCACATGAGCAGTCTTGATTTCGCTGGACAATTCATTTTCCATAATCGCTTCCACCACCAAACCACTTTCCTGTTGAAGATTTCCTCATTCAAGTGCTCCTAACCCAACTTTGGCGTATATGAGCCTGCCTGATCATGATCCCATATCAATTCATCTTCTTAGTCTGAAAGGTGTATATGGAAGTATTCAATGCATCAATATATGTGTTCCATATGTCTGCCTGGTCACTTTCCAGAATCCAGAATCAAGGCAGTGCTCGTAATCCATCCTTGGGAAAAAAGAGTGAGCTAGAGGATCCTTGATCTGGTTGAGATAGAATATACCACGATCATGTAACAGGTTTTGCAAATTAGTTGGTAATATGTGTTTTTGTCCGCGTCTTGCCCATGGATCAGAGCCGATCCTCACCTTCCTCCCGTTTCCTACACGCCAAGCAAGACCACCCCCTATAAGATCATAGGGACGAATAACAACTTTCCAAACCACCAAAGAATTAGTGTGGCTTTTGTTCGGAGATTAAACCCAGTCTAAAATCGAGTTTGGTGCTATATATTTCTGTTATATTATTGAAGTCAATAGATTGGTTGTTTTTAACAACCTGCACACACTTGGCAGCGAGCGCTTTGGAGAAGTGGAATATATTTTTGAGCCCCAGCCTCCCAGCGCCTTTAAAATCACAATTCTTTCCTAATGAACCCAAGGCATAATGAAATGGTCCTTGTTCCAATTCTAGAGGAAACAAAAGCAAAGTCAATGGGTAAGCTCCAGGATTCTCTTTTGGGATCCAAGAGAGATACATCCAATACGCAAGGAT
Source organism: Pseudotsuga menziesii (assembly GCA_001517045.1). Classification (NCBI taxonomy): domain Eukaryota; kingdom Viridiplantae; phylum Streptophyta; class Pinopsida; order Pinales; family Pinaceae; genus Pseudotsuga; species Pseudotsuga menziesii. Next base: position 360,003 of record LPNX010068982.1, read on the forward strand.
GGCCTCTAGAACTGATTTTACAAGCATAAGGCGCCTTGCTTTGGACAGCCACTTATGAATCCAAACTTGTAATCGCTTTTCTAGTTTGACTAATAACCACTGGTAGTCCTTCTTTTGGTAGTTGTTTGGCTTCAGTTGAAATCCCAAATATTTGATTCCAGACTCAAAGGCCATTAGAGGAAAAGCAAATTGGGTTTATATAATGGAGAATCTCTACTTTGTTAATATTGCAGCGTGACATTGATGGCTTTCTCGCACTAATTTGCATTCCAGTTGCACAGAGAAAAAGCTCCAAAGACTGTTTCAATTTGTCAGCATCTCGGAGGGAACCATTGCAAAAAATAAGAATATCGTCGATAAACAATACATGGGAAATATACAACATGTGAGAGGTCATGATTCCTTTGAATGATCTGTTTTGCTTTGTGCTCACAATTGCTCGGTTGAGACCTTTTGCCATTGAAAGGAACAGAACGGGGAAAGAGGGAACCCATGTCGTAGGCCTCTCTTTGCCTGAAAGAAAAGAGAGGGTGACCCATTTATCAGAACTACAAAAGAAACCGTCATGATGCAGCTTATGATCTAGTTTATGAAAGGAACTTCAAAACCAAGGTTAGTTAGCATGACTCAAAGGTATAGCTAGTTGACCTGATCATATGCTTTTGATAAGTCTAACTTGAGAATTGCACCTTTGGAATTTTTGGATTTTAGATTGTGCAGTACTCTGAATGAGTTTTTTCATGGAGTCAGTGTCATTATTTTAATGTTCCCCCAAGGTTCCGAGATGGGGGGACATGGGAGTGGGGCAACACACATTCGGGATGCGTGGAGACCACCCCCAAATTTTAGAGAAATTCAGGGGGGATGAGGGGATGTCAGGGTCATAAAAATTATAAAAATATGAAAAATATAAATCCCAACAATAACAATTCATTCCATGCAAAAAGCTATGTTACTGGATCCACCACCACAGTGTGTAGGATCTGTGTATCCATAGATCTAATACGTATCTGAATCGGATCTGCCTCAGATCCACCATGGAAACGGATTCCCTGCAGAAGGAAACGTATCTTGGTCCCATGAACTGGATCCTGTGAAAAATAAAAAATTCCTGAAATTTTCAAACGGATCCTTGTGAAAAATCAAACAATTCTTGAAATTTTCAAACGGATCCTGCAACTTCTAGTGCTTCTATGACCTAATGGCTAAAAGTGTAAACCCCATTCCTTCTTAAGGTCTGGTCTATCCTTATGTCAAGATATGCTCTTGAACTCTGATATATCAATATCAAGGTTTTCTCTCAATGTTTTTATTTGATATATCTTTATGGTCAAGGTCTGCTGTCAAGGGTTGATCTATATTTATGTACTATGTTGTTGCTCACTTCACCTACATTGTTCTGTACTCTTGCCATAGCGTTCAAGAAAACCACTTTATTCCCTGTTGATGGGGACATGTGGACGTCGCTCACAAAAACACTATTATGACCTGCTTCAAGTTCAGGGTGAAATGGTTTTTAAAATGATCAATATCACAACTTATCAAATTATCAGTTATGGTACATGAACTCTCTTTTTTGGCAATAACTTATAGTTCTACTCTTGTGTGTTCCCTAAATAGTTTTGTTTCTTAATTCTATTTTTCTATTTCTTTTCAAAGAAAAAAATCGCTTTATTCACACTAAAATAAACATGGACTGCCCTCTAGGGGCTTACACAAAGTACGTCAAAAAAGCCCTTTAAGGGCTTGCACAAAGTACGTCAAAAAAGCCCTTTAAGGGCTTGCATAAAGTACGTCAAAAACCTTTCCGTAGGCTCTATCTTATTGCATACAATTCTGTTAGCTTTTTACAACCTAACATACTGGTTCACCAATTGGTTATCCACATATTCTTTCACCTCCATTAAACCTGGAGGGACCATTAAAGCTAGTTTTGAGAGCTTGTCTGCTTCAACATTTAATTCTCTGTATACATGCTGAAAGGAAATTGATTCGAAGTTTGCAATTTTGTCTTCGATTGCTTTGAACAAATGTTGAAGGTGTGGTGCATTTATTTGCAGCTGGCCATTTGCCCAGTCTATAGTCATTTTAGAGTCCCCATAGATTTGAAGCCTTCGAACTTGCTTCTCAGAAGCCACTTGGAGAACTGACCATAATGCCGATAACTCTGCCTTATTGTTTGTGCCTTGTCCTGGTGCAAGGGTAATCTTTGTCTTTGTAGTTCCATCAAGAAAATGGAGCCCTCCAACACCTCCCAAAGGGGGCTCCCCTTGGTTTGCTCCATCAAAGAACCCCCATGACACGTTTTTGTTTGTTTGGTGCTTTGATCTCTCTTCTTGGTTTTTGCTTTGGTTCCACTTGATGTTCCATTACTTTCTGCAAAAGCACGTTAACAATTATATCTGGGGAAGTCCAAATGTTTTTGAAAATTGCTCTATTTCTTGTTTCCGAAATTGTGTAAACAAAGAGGGCTGACAACGCTTCATGTTGACATACCCTTTCATTGTTCCACCACTTTTTTGCTCTATGCTCCAGAGATTCCTCTTCTACTGTGGTTGAGGTGGGATCTAGCTACTTGGTGATTTGATTCCATACTGTTCCTACATATGTGCAATGGACAAAAAGATGAGAAGTTATTTCACTATCAGCCCTGCACAATGTATGTACCTTGACCCATTAAAACCTCTTTTCATTAGAGATTGCCATGTCAGCAATTTGTAACTGAACGCCAACCAGAGTGTTATAATCCATGCTGGTGGTGGTCTCGAATTTGGAAAATCCATGCTTAGTTAAAAATATTTTTCTATTTATTATAATTTTTTTTATATTTGTTTGTACTTGTTGTTTCACTGCCATATTCAGATCCTGGTTTTTAAAAAATCTAGCAAATTTGAATTTGGATCCGGATCCGAATTTGTATCTGTATCCTAGTAACTTAGCAAATTAGTAAATGCTATATTTATCACTGTGCAATCATGCAACGTAAATCAAAATCTAACAAATTAATAATGCAAACACATTACACAATTCATCATGATGATTATCATATATGATATATCATATTTAATATTTGTCACTTGTGGGTCTTTGTGATTTGATATTCATATAATATATTTCAGTTTTGAGGTTTAGAGTTTTGTTGGGGGACGTCCCAGGAGGTTTGAAGTTTTGTGGGGGTACGTCCCAGGAGGTTTGAAGTTTTGTAGGGGGGTGTCCTAGGGGGTTTAAAGTTTTTTGGGGGGATGTCCCAGGAGATTTGAAATTTCGTGTGGGGACGTCAGGAGGTTTGAAGTTTTGTAGGGGGGCGTCCTAGGGGGTTTAAAGTTTTGTGGGGGGACGTCTCAGGAGGTTTGAATTTTTGTAGGGGGATGTCCTAGGAGGTTTGAAATTTCGTGTGGGGACGTCAGGAAGTCCCCACCAAGTTTCTCCATGAAGATACGAGGTTTGCAGCAGAACAAAACGTTTTGCTGAGGTTCTCCCAAAGAGATGTTTCTCCTAGAGTTCCCTTGTCTTGCGGATGTAGGAAATGTGTTCCCTAGTTTGGGGGATGTGTCCTCGTGGAACATTGCATTTTTTCCCAATATCTTTGGCATATGAGCTCCAATATCAATTTTGTCAATTGCCTTGAGAAGTTGACATAGTATCATTTCCAAGGAGTGGCTAGATGACTATCTTTGGTGATAGTGGGATTCAATGGGATTCCTAGCTTGCTTAAGTTGATTGTTGTCAATTTGCCATTTGGTGCATTTGCATCATACGATCTTCAGGGTTCTCACATTCAATGCTCTTGTCAGTTTTGGTATTGCTTCTTTTACAAGAAGTACTTTGTTTGGATACATTGGTACTAATGTCTCTCTTGGAGCACTCTTGTTGATCCTCACACTTGACTTCCCCATCGTCATCTTTTGGACATTGTCTAGTGGCAGCATCTTAAGCTATTAGGAGCGGGGAGCGATAAGAAGAATTTTCAAAAGCTCCTGTTTTGGGAGCGTTTTTTATATAGTATATATTTTAATATATTTTGATGGATTTATACCTAAAAAACATGTAGGATACTGAATTAGCCATAGAAAACGTGGATTAAACCATATAACATCAATCATCTAGTAGCTTATAATGTTGTTCATAGTGTTACACTGGGACGCGTCTCGAAGGGTCGGGGACGCGTTTCAGTGTTTCTCGCGTTTCGAGGACTCTGAAACTCCATTCGAAACATTTTGGTGGGCGACAAAACTTCGCGAAACTTGGGGGGACTTCCTGGCGTCCTGACCGAAACTCCGAAACTTCTTTGAAACTCCGAAATTTTTTTCTTCTTAATTTAAAAAAAAATAAAAAAAATCATTAAAAAAAAATTAAAACCATTTATTAAAACTTAAAATTTTATTATTTATGAAGTTATAAACTTATATATTAAAATTTTAAATTTAAAACATAAAAATATTAAAAACCAAATAATAATAAAATTTTAAATTTAAAACATAAACAAAAATATTAAAAACTAAATCTAATTTACAATGTCTAACCCAAAGTATATTATATAATTCTAAACTATCAATGGCCGTGAAACAAATACAGTATCATACTATCTAGTATCATTGATTCATTTTTTCAATCACTTAAAAGTCAAATCTGAAGATTATCAAATATGATGTGCATGTTAATTATAGATTCATATTGATATATAATATATTTATAAATTATTATTAATATAATCATTAGTGATAATCTTGATGAATCGTGTAATGTATTTGAACTTTGAATTTTGCATTTACATTGCATGATTGCAGATTCCAGAATGATGAATGTTTGTTATTGTTGGGATTTATATTTTTCATATATTTAATTTTTTTAAGATTTTTATGACTATCGCGTCTCGTCGTCCCAGCTCAATTTCTCTAAAATTTGGGGGTGGTCTCCACACGTCCCGAATGTGCGTCTCCCTGAACTTGCTTCCCACAGTCCTGGAACCTTGGGGGGCACATTATGGGAATTTATTTTCGTGTTCTTTCCATTTATTGAGCCCAATAATCAAGAGATTTGATTCCAAACTTGTACATGGGTACATTATTTGGGATTCTGTTTGCTGGGACTCACATTGAGGTTTGTTGTCTATGATGGCACATATTTGTGCATATCTTTCTCTAACTAATTGGACATGTCCAATTAGTGGATTCAAGTCGCTCTTGCAAATCTATTTAGAGTGTCACCTAATGTTTGCTTCCATGACCTTTCAAATAGCCTTGCCTTGTAGTTTCATAGTGCTTGCCACTTTGGAGCATTTCTTGCTTGGGTTGTTGACTCAGGTGTTTCCATCATCTTGGATCTCACCTCCTCCTTTCACCATCATACAGGTATTTGTTGTCGTCATCTATGTCCACCTAGTGCAACATTGTGGGGCATTTGGTGCACAATGCTTCCTTGGGCAATTCTTTTTGATGAATCCATTTTTCTAAGTTCAACTTTTCAACATAGTGGGTCTCAAACCAAGCACCGCTTCCTAGTTTGGCTAGGTAGTTGCAGAAAGTTGGATAGATGGATTGGTCCATACTCAACTTTACATGAGTTCTTGATCAGGTTTGTGTGTCTAGATTTATTCTTTTGAATATTTTTTATGTTTTCCCCAAGTCGATCATGTGGCTGGTTTCTATGAGCATTTTGTACATGGGTACCTAACACAGCCTTGTTGGGACCTATGTTAGAGGTTAAGCCTCTCTCTTATACTTAAGTTTCACTTGGGGGGGGGGTGTTGGATTGATGGATTGGTCCATACTCGACTTTACATGAGTTCTTTGATCAGGTTTGTGTGTCTAGATTTATTCTTTTGAAGTCTTATGTTTTCCCCAAGTCAATCTTGTGGCTGGTTTCTATGACCATTTTGTACATGGGTACCTAACACAGTCTTGTTGTTGGGACCTATGTTAGAGGTTAATCCTCTATCTTATACTTAAGTTGCATTTGAGGTGGGGCAGGTGGGGTGGTGTTGGTGTATTTACATCTTTCTTTCAAGTCCATTTAGCAATGTTTCCCGAAGGTTCCAGGATAGGGGGACTTGGGAGCGGGGAAACACACATTCGGGACACATGGAGACCACCTCAAAATTTTAAGGAAATTAGAGGGGGTGGGGGGATGATGGGGATGTCAGGGCCATAAAAATTATAAAAATATTAAAAATATGAAAATATAAATCCCAACAATAACAATTCATCCCACATAAATTAGTAAGTACTACATTCATCATTGAGCAATCATGCAATGCAAATTAGAATCTAATAAATTAATAATGCAAACATGTTACACGATATGATCATATATCATATTTCATATCTGTCACTTGTGAGTTTTTTGCATTTGATTATTATATAATATATTTTAGTTTTGACTTTTGAGTCTTGCAATATCAGTGTTTCAGATTATGATTCAAAAAATGAATCAATGACACTTTATGCACATCAAAATGATAATTTAACTTTTAAATAGATATTGTAATAAATTTAAAATTACTAAAGACTAAAGTCAGACATTAAAATACTAAATAGTAAATTAAGATTGCTCAAAAATAAGAAAGAAGCGAAGACTTAGTCATCAATATAACTATAGTCTGTAACTATATAGAGTCAAAACTCAGATAGTGAAAAGTAGCTGAAATAAATCAACATGAAATGAGCATCAAGGAGTCAATTCCATTGACTGGTCCTTGCATCCATTAAATTGTTTATTTTTCTTTCATTAATTTTTTAATTAATATTCATTTCATTTATTTATTTTTAGTTTATGTTGAAAATTGAAAAAATTGTGGGGGATGTCCAGGGGGTTCGGAATTTTGTAGGGGCATCCAGGAGTTTCGGAATTTTGTGGGGGGACATCCAGGAGGTTCAGAATTTCGTGGGTGTACATCAGGAAGCCCCCCCAAGTTTCTCCATGAAGATACGAGGTTCACAGCAGAGTAAAACGTATCTCCTTGTGTTTTGCTGAGGTTTGCCCAAAGAGAAACGCCGAGAAACCTTTCTCCCAGATTCCCCTTGTCCCAGGGGTGTGTCCCCGTGGAAAACTGCTATTTAGGCTATTATGCATGTGCATATTTTCAAATAACCATGTGCAAATCATGTGCACCTTTTGACTTATCTAAGAAGACAAGTCTTCTTGTTAGTTGCATGTCTTAATGCACCTTAGGTGGCATTTCCACCTTCAGCCTTTATACCCGTTCAATCCAAAATTCCTATTAGAATGGGATGTGTTTATTGATTATTTTCATGAATTAAAATGGAAAATTTTGCTTATGTGAAATTCTCTCCCAGTGGCTACTAGTCCAAAAAGTAACAACATTATAGGTGGTACTGGTAAGATAAGAAAATATTGTCTAGTTTAAAGAATAGGAAATTGCATTGACCAATCTACGGTTGAACATGTATCCTATTGTGCTTGAGGAGGGAGGCACCTCTCAGATTTAATACCATAGCAAATTGTATTCCATTTTGCAAATAGGAGATATCTTTTCTGGGCAAAACTATTGAAATAATACCTTTATTACCATGCCTTGCAGCTACTCTTTGTCACCCACCTGTATCTTATGTTTTTGTGATATATTTATGTGAACTGTTTCAGCATTATCACCAGAATCATCTACTCTATTGATCCATTTCGCATCAATAGCTCAACACCTTCCACCTATAGGTGCTCTGAGACAATATTATCTTGCAGTGGATACCTCACTACCTCTTCCCTTGCACTTGATCCTTTTTTGTTGTGTCCACTTCCTACACACATTACACATAGTGAAATGCTTGGAACTGTTGTATCTTGTTCAAGACCTCAAGCTATCAAAATATTGAAGATGCACAGAATTTCCTCTTTTTACAATTATTCATTGAAGATGCAAAGAAAGAAAAACTTAAACTTGGTACTTCCAAAATTTCAGTAATTGTAAAAATTCTTAAAACCTAGAGTTACGTTCTTACTTTTTTGGAGGATTTCACTGGAAAGGTTCTCCAACTGTGTGATATTGTTCTGGAGATTTTTCCCTCAATAGAGATTACATTTTTTAATTCCTTAACCTACAATGTGAAGCTTGATAGGAGAAACAAGGATTCTTGATATTTGAAATTTACACAGATTTTAAATGTGATGATTGATATCTGCTTTAAAATTCAACTTAAAATATCATGAGTCGTAAATTGGTGCAGGCCGTGGCTAATTCGACTTCAGCAACATTCTTGCGTGTTGTTGGAAGTGAACTTATTCAGAAATATTTGGGGGATGGTCCTAAGTTAGTCAGAGAGCTGTTTCGGGTTGCTGATGAACTTTCTCCTTCAATTGTTTTCATTGATGAAATTGATGCAGTTGGAACGAAAAGGTATCTGCCTGTGTTACCTCCATCCCAATTAACTAAATTTAGTGTTTTTACCACTTATTACCTTCTTCCCTGGGTTGTTTATTTGCAGATATGACGCACATTCAGGTGGTGAGCGTGAAATTCAGCGAACTATGTTGGAATTGCTAAATCAACTAGATGGTTTTGATGCAAGAGGAGACGTGAAGGTTATTCTTGCAACAAACCGTATTGAAAGTCTTGATCCTGCTTTGCTGCGTCCTGGAAGAATAGATCGAAAGATAGAATTCCCTCTACCTGACATAAAAACAAGGAGGCGTATATTTCAGGTAATGACTATTTCAGACTTACAAATCAACACTTCTAAACTATTTGGCATTTGAGCTTTCAGATTTCTTCTGTACAATATGATTGAGTCTAGGTGCAGTCATCTGGAAGTCCAGTGCATCCATTCATGCAGGCTGGGAACTCTATTCTAAATACATAGGGTTAGGATGTTGCATTGTAATCATATACAATGTTAGGGTTTTTGGAGTGATTAATTTGTACAGTTTTTCTTTTCCAGTTAATAGAGAAAATAGACGTGATTGAGTGCTGTAGAATCCTAATATTTGCTGTTCATATTTTTTAGTTATCAATGTGTTTCTAGATCTAGCATTCTTTCTAGCAGTTTTGGGTGTTATCTACATGTTTCTAGATCTAGCATTCTTACTAGCAGATCCATTGTCTACAGCATTCTTTTCCAGTTTAGACCAAGTACTTGGTCTAACTCTTTTTTACAGTTATCTCAATGAATTAAAATAACAAAATCTGCAAAAAAAAAAAATTCCTAATAGATGGCATAAAAAGTGATATTTTTGTTAGAACATCTGATTGCAGTACTTTTTGCTAGAACTTAAAAAAAATTCATCACTGTAAATAATGTATAGTTTCTTACCAGTTATGCTCTCTTCTCCTTAATTGCAGATACATACCTCAAGAATGACTTTAGCAGATGATGTTAATCTAGAGGAATTTGTCATGACAAAGGATGAATTTTCTGGGGCAGACATAAAAGCCATATGCACTGAAGCTGGGCTGCTTGCTTTGAGAGAACGGCGTATGAAGGTAAGTGTAAAGAATATTAGTGATTTTGTTAGCTTATCGGTATGCATGAGGTCCATAAATTTTGAGGAGGATGGTTCATGTAGTGTTCCTTCATTTTACTTTTGCTGAGGTTGTGGAGTTTAGTATTTCTAGGGGTATTAGTCAGCAGAGGTTGCTTTGGGAATTTTATGGTGTTGTTCAGATGGTTATATTTATTCATTGGCATTGTTCTTAAAAGTATATGCTATCTATGCTATAATGAATTTTTGATGAGATAGAAATAATTTGCTTAAATATATGAAAAATAATCAAAATCCCTTGCAGGTCAACTAGATTTTGCTGAACCTTAGTGAGAAAGTTACAAAGGACTTCATTAGATAGAAATAAACGATATAACACACATAAATTTTGAACTGGTAAAATAAAATCAATGGTATGGCATAGCAAACATGAATTAAAGCTGTCAAAAGCAAATGATAAATAACGCATGTCTCTAGAAATACAGACATGGCCTAATAAAAGGTCTATTAAGCTACCTTAACTCTATGGAGGATCCCTGGACTTGTTGAAACTTGAAGGATGTTATGATATTGAAGTCCTGAGTCTCTTTTCCACAATTGAGGAGGTGATGAAACCATAGAGATAGATGAACAGTTGGGGAATGTCTAATCAGATCAAATATCAGAAGACTTGTGAGTTTGCAAATTGAAAACGCTAAAATGAAGTGCCTAGAATGTATAAGAATGTCCTAGAAGATCAAGACACAAGTTTGAGTACAGCTGTAAATATCTAAAATCTAGATTTTGACATAAGAATGAGATTGAACTTACACATTGTATGTACCCTGATCACTGCTGAAAGTAGTGTTACAATTAAGATTGTGTAGTATTTGAGATGGTCCTAAATTCTGATTACAAGGACCTGCAAGAACTCTGTTGTTGTGTAACAACAATAGGGATAACTTGGAGCTGTTTGAATCTGCCAATTTCTATGTCATACCTTGAACAGGACACTGAAACGTGGAAGTAGAAATTGAAGGAAAAGTGTCTGAACTAATTTATGCTTACTATATAATTTGGATGAAAAGACCAAATTCTTTTGTTGGATGTCAAATTTAGATGATAATTTTTGGCAGAAACAATTCTCTCTGTCTTACGCCTTATGGCCCAAAACACGCAACAAATATTAGAAGGCCACCCTAATAAAAAATAATGTGAAACAATATAGTAATATACTGCCTGCAATATGAATGAATTGACACATGGAAATTTAGGCATTTAACTTTCATTGATTATGGTCTCTGATTTTTGAGAGTTGCTCCTGTAGATCTTTATCTAATTTTTAATATTAATAAAAGCTGGGTAATATTTGTCTCTGGCCAATTCTTTCTGTGTGAGGGCAAATTTTCGGATGCTAGGATGTTCATGTCGCAGTTTCAATCTTAATGTCAGATTTTTATTTATGAATTGTCATAAGTTAGTTTCTAGTCTTTTTGAATAGAAAGTGGACTTCCATGAAACTAGGAATGTCTTTGACACTGGCATGGCATCCCTTTTAACTATTAGTATTGGGTATTCGCAATGTTGCAAAATAAGCTTTTCTCTGTTTTGAATTGCCTCTGAAATGGCTTCGTGGTATGCTTTAGTTGTGACTTGTATATGTAATATTTGCAGAGGCATTTGCACTGGACATGTTAAAACAACCATATGGAATTTATGTTATGGGTATTGTCTATTATGATTTCACTGACTTGTTTTTTGCCTACAGTTATCCTTTAAAACCTGAATGTTTTATTTTGTGCACCATATTTGAATCTCTCTATAAATGATTTTTTGCTTCCATGAGCATCGAACTTGGCCAAGCAATCTTGCTGGCCCATCATTTATTCTCTTGACAATTGTGGTGGCATGCATAGTCTGTTAATTTTGAAATATTGTTTTTTTTAATTGAAATTTTGTGTTATGCTGTTCTATTCTGCTGTAGTTACAACTGACTGGTTGGATAAATCTGAAATTGTCAATTCAGGTTACGCAGGTCGATTTTAAGAAGGCTAAAGAGAAGGTTATGTTCAAGAAGAAGGAAGGGGTACCTGAGGGCCTTTACATGTGAAACATCATCCATGTCATTTTCATTTCTAGGGCAGCATTTTCAGGCTGTGGATAATGGCAGTGGGTATTTCTTCTTGTTTCACCATGTGCTAATGTTTAGAGAAATGCTTGAAAGATGGTTGTATTCACCAATGTCTTTGCTTTACATACTCTTCGCGTTATAATTCAATCTTGGTTTAAAGATTAATCCTTGGCCTATTGGATGACATGATCTGATTTCAAGCAATAGGGCCCTTTCCATTGAAGCTGATAATTAATAGGATCCCTACTAATTTGGGTGTCCGGTGTTGAAGGGCTCTTGCTCAACAGATTTGGTGTAAATGCAGTGTAGTTTGTTATTCTCTACTTCAAGGAATATTATTAAACATCCAAATTTTCCCTCACTTTTCTCACAAAATATTACATATTTTCAATTAAAATGATCTTTTTGTACAAGTGCCAAGCAACAAAAGGTAACCTTGCTTCTTCAACAATCACTCTTTAGTAATGATAAACTTTAGCTAGTTGCCAGTTTGGCTGTAGTCTAGCAGTGTATTAGTGGAGGTTTACTACAGCTAACCCAGGTTTTATTCTCAGCTCACCCTTGTTTATCTACTTTCTACCTAAGAATTCCTGAAGCTACATGCTGCAATAGTTTTAATCCCATTCCTGCCAAAGAATGAGGGCTTCCAGGATAAAAGGAAAAGCAAAAGCTAATCAGTATTTTGCTCTCTTTTTGACTTGAACATTCGATTAAATCAATTTGAATGCAAAGATAAACCACCAGAGAGAAAGTTGGCATCTTAAAGATCGGGGAGAGAGAAATGTAGTGATTGAACGCGTACTCTAGTAAGTTGTACTGGGGATATTAGAATTATAGACAATATCAAGATATAATTATTATTCTAATCTGACATTCTGTATTACCATTTATATAAAGAATTTGATGAGAATGTTTGAAACTATAGATTTGTAACATAAATTGTTAATGGCAAGTTTGTGTTTATAATTGTTTTATTTTTATATGTAAAACACAAATGAAGCAGAATGCCATTGGTGATGATGTCCAATTCTCTTGATTCATGGGGTTGCTAGCCACTCTTTAATCAACAACACTCTCGGGAAGATTACATTTGTTAACATGTTACAATAGGTGAAATTCAAAATATATTGAAAATTGCAAGGCTTTGCAGTCATTCAATTGTATTGATTTTGTAAGATCTGAGTCTGATTTGATTGCTTATACAGTTCAAGTTTTTTTTGGTAAGTGCAACAAACAATGCAATATCTGACTTAAAGTTACAGCATGCATTCATGCTCGGTTGTAGAAAGATCACTTTGTTATGCTTATTTTGGGACGTTACAGTGAGATCACATTCTTAGGGTTATTTTGAAATTTGTGGTATAGGGATTGTCCAGACCTGGTGACCTTCAGGAGCCGCATTATATTTGCCATTTGGTTTCTGGTAGGGGGTGATAATCAATGATTCACACCTGCCTTTTGTGGAAACAATTGTTTTTAACTTCAAAGATGTATATTTTTTTCATTAATAATATGTTATTAAAATATAGAAACATACAAATGGGAAGGTAATGTTGGCTTTTCTGCTTTTATAATTTTATTTTTGACACAGTAAAACATTTTGAAGATAAAAATGGAATACAAAACTTGTATAGCATGGATTAAGGGAAATTAATTTGACCTGTTTTAGTGTTCGTCTATCTTAATAACTTGACTTATTTTACTAAAATGAGTAATTTGAAAACTAACTTGACCTATATTACTGGTAATTTGTCGGACATTAATAGTTTAATTTGACCTATTTTAGTAGTCATTTGTTGGGCATTAATACAATTATTTTTATCTTACAACAGTTAACACTTCAACAATAAAATTTAAAATACATCATTAATGGAGAGAGCAAAATTAATAATTGGCTGGAAAAACTTGCCCAAATGTTTTGGGTTTAGGCCTCTTTCAATGATAGTCGTAGCTTAAAACATTCAATGTCCCTTTCAACATTTCCCAATCCACTTGATCTTTCATTTTTTAAGTTCTCCAAAGCTCTTTACAATATTGATTTCTTCCTCGTGTGTATTTGGATGGGTCAATAAGTACTTGGATG
>LPNX010068982.1:373672-398600 GCA_001517045.1 Pseudotsuga menziesii
CCCAATTGGGTAAACCACCGACACTTCCTATTACTGCAAAATTATATTTTACAAATGGTTTTTGCCTGCTATTACAGACAAGGATGGTGCTACACCCTATTTACCAGCAAATACTAGAAGGAGGCTACGACCCCTTGATTTTATTAGTTGCTATTAAAATGATGCTACAACACCTTATTTACCAGCTACCATTGGAAGGAGGCCACAACCCCTTAGCAAACATGTTGCTTGCCATAGTGCCTCCCAACTTCCCCCATATGATAAATTGATCTTTGAGTGTTCTTCAATCGATCTTTCAATTGAATGTCTAGAGACACTTATTCAAAGGTTTAAAACTTTGTCTATATACCCTCAAACATATCTCTTCATTCAGCAGTCACTTATCTTCATCGTAACTCTTCACAGATAAATAAACTAATTCTGAATAACTTCTCTATTCATCGTTTTTAAATATGTTTAATTTTTCTGTCGCGACCTTCTGCAGTTTCCTTTTCGCAACGTCCTTTCTGCAATAGATCTTTTTCTAATTTACCTTTTTGCACTCATTTTTCCGCAGTTATATTTCTGCAATTGCCTTTCCGCAACGACCTTTTCATAATTGCAGGTTGCGATTGCAGTCGCGTGTTTTGACTTTTCTCAAAAAGTTCTTTTGCAACTACCTTTCCGCAAGGTACTTTCTGCATCATTGATTCCTTGCGGACTCTTCCCTGACTGTTGATTCGAGATAAGATGTGAATTGCGGGTTTTCCAATTTTGTTCAAACTACTTCTCTAGTTCCCCTTCCGCAATATTTATTTCGTGTCGTCGATCTCTTGCGGAGTCTTTCTTGACCATCGATCTTGTGGATTGCGGATGTGCCTTCTAATATTTTTGAATTGGGCTTCCGCAAATCTCTTTTCGCAAATCGTTTTCCGCAACTCTACGAGTCGTCGATTTCTTGCAGATGCTTTCCTAATTGTCGATCTTCGGATCGAGGAACCACACTTTTCCATTTTGGACTTGCGCAATTTTCTTCTGCAACTTTGTTTCCGCATTTTCCTGGACCGTTGATTTCCTTGCGGGTTCACTAAGTTCGCCCTGTCATCATGTTCATCGGTTATTCTTTTGTCATTGCTGAACTCTTTTGACATCATTTGAAAACTATTTTCAACATTCTCCCCCTTTGGCATTGATGGCAACATTTTCTCTTGGCCAACTTTCTCCCCCTTTGACGACAATGACAAAGGCTTCCTTCCGACAACTCCCCTTAACAACATATCTTCCCCTGAGATTCTTCTTCTTCTCCTACAACTATTGTAAGGAGGGAGTTTACTCCTAACTTTCATCTAAGATGCTCAAAAGCTTCCTTGGGTAGTGGTTTGGTAAATATATCAACAATCTGTTTTTTTGTGTTAAGATACTCTAGCTTGACAAATTTCTGGGATACTTGTTCTTTTAGGAAGTGATACTTTATTGGTATCTGCTTTGTCGTAGAGTGCATGACAGGATTTTTTTTTACATGTTTATGGCACTGGTATTGTCACAATTTATTACTATTGGTTGCTCATACTTCACAAGTAAGTCTTCTAGTGTCTGCTTCATCCAAATGACTTGAGTGCAACATGATGCAGCAACAATGTATTCAACTTTTGCTCTGGAAAGTGAAATGGAGGATTGTTTCTTACTGAACCATGATACCAAAGAATTTTCCAAGAAGAATGCTGCTCCACTAGTACTTTTTCGATCATCAACACTTCCTGCCCAATTCGCATCAGTAAATGCCTATAGAGTGAATTTATTCCTTTTTGGATACCATAATCCATATTCCGTACTACCTTTTAGATATCTAAGAATTATTTTTACTGCAACCACATGTGTTTCTTTTGGGGCTGATTGGAATTTGGCAACTAAACCTACAACCTGCATTACATCTGGTCTAGTAGTTGTTACATATAATAACTACCAATCATTGACCTATACATAGTATGATCCACTTTTGAGGATTCATCACTCTTGGATTCTTCCATTTGGTGATTTCCTTCTGCAATTTCCTTTCCGCAACTACCTTTTCGCAAGGTACTTTCTGCACTGTTGATTCCTTGCGGACTCTTCCTTGACCGTTGATCCGAGATCTGATGTGAAGTGGGGGTTTTCGAATTTTGTTCAAACTGCTTCTGCAGTTCCCTTTTCGCAATTTTTCTTTCGCGCTATTGATCTCTTACGGAGTCTTTCTTGACCGTCGATCTTGCGGATTGCGGATGTGCCTTCTAATAGTTTCGAATTGGGCTTCCACAAATCTCTTTTCGCAAATCATTTTCCGCAACTCTCTGAGCCGTTGATTTCTTGCAGATTCATTTTCGACCGTTGATTTTTGGATTGCGGAACAATGCTTTTCCATTTTGGACTTTCGCAACTTTGTTTCCGCATTTTTTTGGACCGTTGATTTCCTTGCAGGTTCACTAAGTTTGCATTTGTCATCATGTTTACTAGTTATTTTTTTGTCATTGCTGAACTCTTTTGACATCAATTGACAACTATTTTCAACATTCTCCCCCTTTGGCATTGATGGCAACATTTTCTCCTGGCCAACTTTCTCCCCCTTTGACGACAATGACAAAGGCTTCCTTCTGACAGCTCCCCCTGTCAACATATCTCCCCCTGAGATTATGCTTCTTCTCCTACAACTATTGTATGGAGATTACTCTCGAGTCCCAACTTTTGTCTAAGATGCTCAAAAGCTTCCTTGGGTAGTGTTTTGGTAAAGATATCAGCAATCTATTCTTTTGTGTCATCATACTCTAGTTTGACAACTTTCTGGGATATTTGTTCTCTTAGGAAGTGATACTTTATTGGTATGTGCTTTGTCTTGGAGTGCATGGCAAGATTTTTTGACATATTTTTGGCACTTGTATTTTCACAATTTATTACTATTGGGTGCTCATACTTCACAAGTAAGTGTTCTAGTGTTTGCTTCATCCAAATGACTTGAGTGCAACATGACGCAACAACAATGTATTTGGCTTCTGCTGTAGAAAGTGAAATGGAGGATTGTTTCTTACTGAACCATGATACCAAACAATTTCCCAAGAAGAAAGCTGCTCCACTAGTGTTTTTTCGATCATCAACACTTCTTGCCCAATCCACATCAGTAAATTCCTTCAGCGTGAAGTTATTGCTTTTTGGATACCATAATCCATAATCATTGTACCTATTAGATTCTAAGAATTCTTTTTACTGCAGCCACATGTGTTTCTTTTGGGGTTGATTGGAATCTGACAACCAAACCTACAACCTGCATTACATTTGGTCTAGTCACTGTTACATATGATAACTACCAATCATTGACCTATACATAGTATGATCCACTTCTGAGGATTCATCACTCTTACTTAATTTACAGCCAATGACCATAGGAGTACTAACAGGTTTGGATTCTTCCATTTTGAATTTTTTCAACATTTTGAATTTGAGAAATTAAAATCCCTTTTTCTGATTGAGATACTTGTAAACCTAGAAATAATGTTAATTCTCCTAACATTGACATTTCAAATTCTTTCTTCATTTCTGATGCAAAGTTCACACTCATAATTTTTAGATCACTTCCAAATATGATATCATCTACATAG
Source organism: Pseudotsuga menziesii (assembly GCA_001517045.1). NCBI lineage: Eukaryota > Viridiplantae > Streptophyta > Pinopsida > Pinales > Pinaceae > Pseudotsuga > Pseudotsuga menziesii. The sequence goes on from LPNX010068982.1 coordinate 377,278, forward strand.
ACTACCACAAGAATTAGCGCTTGACTGAATAATTCCAAAATTTCGGATTGTCCTGTGTCAAGTATTCACCTCACATATTGTGACTAGTTGACGACATGGTGGTGAAGTTGACGGCCTTTTGGTTAAGCGATGAGTTCGTGTGCTCAATTGCCAAATGTATTTAGGACAAGTCACACAGGAAACAAATTAACAAAGCGGATAATGAATGCCCTCGAATGTCGACTCCAACGATTCTATACAGGTTTGTTTGAATGTTTTATCAATGGACCGCGCCACAGGTCGTAACCCTCGATTCTTAGTAATGCTGCAACATACACGAGGATCAGAATTGTTGAATTCTATGGCAGAATTCAGCTCAATTAGAAGAGGATCACTATCATCAAAAGTGATTAGCTCTAGGGCATGTGCATTAAGATCTAAGCTAGTCAATGCCAACTCAAAGGAGCAATCCAAAACCTTATTACTAGGAAATGCATACCCTGTCTTTGCCCTTCCCTTCAACCACTCTTCCCTCATCTTCTATATAAGATGGAGGTTGGTTGTTCATACATGCTAATGTATTTGCTCTATTACTACTATAGCATTCTCCAACATGTGCTTCTTCATAGTGTGCACATTCTCATGCGCTATAATTCTTCTTGCAACAAGAAGATGAAATAGCGTGCAAGAGGATCCTCATGGCTAGTTGTTGTAAAATAGTGGATGTTGTCTTGTGGGTTGCCCACCAAGAATAGGGCCTCTTAAGCCCTATGTCTTTGATCACATCATAGCTCTGACTCTCCTAGATGCAATGAAAATCTCTACCAAGCCCTCATCCACCATGTCAAGGGTGGCTTTTGATGAATATGGTTGTCTATGATTGTCATTGATGACAACCATTAATGACAAAGAAGTTAAGTATGATGACAATGGCAAGTTGAAGACAAGAAGAAAAGTGGACAAAGAACATTGGATGTGGGCATTGGAGCGATTGGAACACTGAATGAGCCAAATGACCCATTCTGTGGTCATTTGTGGTTTGTATGATTATTGGTGGCTTGATGGGGTCTTGGAACCCTTGGAGATGGTCCTAGTGCATGAGAAGTGGCATGATGGCACTTGGACACACTTGATTGCTTGATGTTGGTCCATGCTATTATTTGATGATGGGCTTAAAGTCCATGGAGAAGACCTTGATTAAATACATGATGACATGTCATAGCTAGATGATATGAGGTTCTTAAAGCTTGATGGATGAAGTTGTTGATGGTATGAATGGTCCATGATACCATTTGATGATGTTGAAAATCTCTTGGAGAAATGCAAGTAAAAGTTGATAAATGTTTAACCTTGGAGAACCCCTTTGTAAATGGTGAAGAAGCCCTTCTTTACGTTGCACTTCATCCATTGAAAAGTCGACTCTAACAAAGACAAATCAACCCCTTCAACAAGTCAGCCAGCCTGATAAAAGGGGTAAATTCCTAAAATTACAGTCAAAATAATTAATTAAAAAGACATAAAAAAAGGGAGGTCGTCCAGCTAAGGTAATTAATTTTTCGTCCACGATTTATATATATATACAAGAGTTATTTACACAAAAAAGGAGAAGAATTTGTGGGTAAGAAGTGCTCTGAAATTCGGGGGTTTACTGGTGCACTGAGGCAGCTGCAGGCACAGTAAAGTGTAGACTGTTTTTTTTCAAGTTACAGTGGTTTGATCCTTAACTTGTTGGGCTGTCTTCTTCCTAATTTGGTGGTCTTTACTGAAGCTTTTGTAGGATACAAAGGAGACATTTTCAGGTTGCAACAGTACTCATTTTTACAATTGATTGAAGATCAAACTTGTGTACAGATCAGTGTTACAAATATTGGCGATTTATCGCCAACATCGCGATATATCGCGATGTTCCAACCTCAACGATATTATCGCCAAACATTGCGCGATATATTGAGGCGATTTTTTGCCCGAAAAAATCGCGATGTTTGCAAAAAATCACGAGTCGATGGGTAAATATCGCTTGTCTCGTGGATGAGGTTTATTGGCCTGTTTGACGGATTAGTTTAACGGAGAGCTAGGGTTTGACAGAGGAGAAAGAGCACCAGTTCGTGCCATCATGGAGGAGGGAGAAGGTTAAACGTTGTTCTGTGGAGGAGAACGCATGGCCCGTGGGTAATCGCTGGCGGATTGTGGCCCGTTGTTAAATGTCGACAGACAGTGGCTTGGCTCGTGGGTAATCGCCAGCGGATTGTGGCTCGTGGTTAATCGTCAACATATAGTGGCCTGTGGTTAATCACTGGCGGATTGTGGCTCGTGTATACTATATAGTATATAATGTATATATTATATATAATATATAGTATATAATGTATATACTATATATTATATATAATATATCCATTATACATAGTACATAGTACATACATTATATTATATATAATGTATATATTATATATTATATAATACTATATTACTATTTAGTATTTACAATGTACATTTGTTATTTATATTTATTTTTTGTTTTTTTAAATTAAATTTAAAACTTAATATATTACATCAAGCCTTCAAAGATCCAAGACACTATTCATTTTTTATGTGTGATGTATCACTAAACTTTTTATACATCTTATATATCGGTTTTATTTCCATATTCATGTAACAATGTGTTTATTTGATGTTCTTGTTACTTTAGATGTTTAGAAAATTGAAAAAAATGAATATTTTTGTATTTTTTTAAGTTGCCGATATATTGTCGACGTTTGCCGACATTTTCGTCGATAAATCCAATAATTTCTTTTTGGACCCTCGGTGATATATTCGTCGACACGATATTTGTAACATTTGTACAGATGAACAACAACAGCAGATGTATTTTTGAAGTCTGATTTTTTGGGTTTTGATAGGGCAGCCAAGTTGAAGTCTAGTTAAGTAATGACAGTTAAGATATGCAGTTGAACAATGAAGAAAGTTTGAAGGAGCATTGTCCATAGTGGCACTCCATTATGAAGGCAGTCTAAAGATAGTTAAAGGAAGACACCACATACTGTTCATTCTAGGACATGATGAAAGTCAATCTTATGTTTAGTCACAGAGGCCAGTTTAAGCAGTGAGCAGACTCTTGATGACTTGACTTGTGCAGACCTTTGACATGAGTTGTTTTGAAAAGCAGTATATGACAGTCAGTGACATTGCTATGTGATTATGCTCAGTTTGACAAAACTGATGATGATACCTACACACAGACATTAGGCAATGATATTGTGTTTAGCTCCTGACAGTGATGACATGTAATTGATGAGATGCATGGAGTAAAATGATGAAGTCATGATGCTGATAGACAGAATGAGGATGATGTGATTGTGATGATGTATGAAATGTAATGTGACAAATATGTACTTGTAATACAAGCTGGGTCTTGTACATGCTTTCTTAGTAGGATCTAAGAAAAACTAGAAAGGGTCCTAGATAAGGAGTTGGCGCTCTTTGTTTCAGTAGTTGCTGAATTGCCATCATGGTCATAGCCGTTTGAAATACAAAAAGATTACAAATATTATTTCTTGTGTCTCTTGTGCAATGTGTTGATGATTATGTGTTTTATTTGATAAACGAATTGATTATTGAAGCATAGTCTATTGATGAATATGATGTTGAATTGAATGTAAAATGATGACTTAAGTTTTAGAGATTGAAGAAGTTCAAATTTGAAGTAAGTCCAAGCTCACTGATTCACCCCCCCCTCTTGGTGAGCCATTGTGTCTAACAGTTTTGTCTTGATATATTTGGTTCAATGTGATGTTTTTTTCCCTTGAAATCTCTTTGCCCATGTGAGGAGGGAATTTGCTTGTAGTCTCATCATTGAGGCACTCATCCTTGTAGTAGTCATTCATTGAGTAGAATTCTTCTCCCACATCCTGAAAATATTAGCCCATAACTTATTCAACATGATCTTTGATGATGTCCCTTACTTAGGACACTCATTGTCAAAAATATTTATCTTCATAGCCTCAGTTGTAGAGCCTCATCCCCAATAACCATCTCCCAAGATGGTTTGCTATGTATTTGCAACCCGCAACAAAGAAATGATACAGTCCATGATCTTAATGGTTAGAACTCCCGTCTCACACCCACAATCATCCAATACTATATCCTTGACCTTTTTGAAGCATTTATATCTTGCTTCCTTTAGAAATCCCAATACATCGAAATAGCCATGATTGCAAGAGTGCTCTTTCACCTCCTTTAACCTCTTAAGCTTGATGGATAAGGTGGCAAATTGAGTTTTAACTTTTTACTATCTATAGCAAGGATAGAGGTAGGAAGCTTTTGTAGATTCTGACTTCAAGTGCATGGTTTCGTTTGAAATTACAGATTTTGCGCATATTGGCAATCAACTCTCCTATCTTTGTCACATCCAAAGCAATATATTCAAGTTCTAAATTCAAAGAATGCACAATGTAAGGTGTCCAACATACTTGTGGATGTTTAGTTTCCACAATCATGCCAACAACCTTGCAAATAGGGGCGTTCTTTGTAATAATTTGAACACAAATATCAACACCTACATCTTCACAATGAACAACTCACGCATGTATTGTGCATCCTTATATTTCCAAGAGCATTCACCCCATTCAAGAAGATTGGTCTATTCTTTGAGGACACCATGAAATTGACAAGGGGTGGCATGTTAGATTTGTCCACCCGTCAACAACAATACTAACCCTTGTTGAGGGCTATGTTGATTTAATAGGTTCTAGGATTTCTGTTTGTCCATCACCAAAACCTGATAAGGGCCATGCTAATTTAATAGGTGCTAGGAGTATATCCTCCTCCCCCGTTTCCTTAACCAAAAATGTGGTTCTAAGCTTTTATGAAATAGGAGGTACATACCTTGTCGGAGCCTGTTCAACTAGTGTTTGACACATCTCAAGGAATAAAGAAGACCATGCAACATTAAACTGAAGAAAAATTGAGATAGAAAAATAATTTGATGGTAAGATCCATCTCTCATAGTTTGTTGAAATATCTTTTCCATTGGATTGGGAACACACGTCTTCCTTGTTGCTGCTGTGGAACTACTGTTGTCCTATTTGACCCCTCTTGCATGTCCACTAGATGGCTTCTTCAAGAATGGGAAAGGCCTACATACTGTTGCCATGTGCTCCATGCCAATAGTCCTCACATTTTCTTACATTTACATATTCCAATTCCTCTTGCTTTGAGGCCTACCTAATGGGCCTTGACTCATAAGTAGTTGTTCTTAAAAGTGACACTGCAAAAGTAGCATGTCCAATAGCAGTTTTCTCCGCTAACACTATTACCCCTTGTTTGGTTACATATTTCTTTTTTATTGTTTCTTAAACTAGCTTTCTCTTAGCATGATTAGACTAATGTTCCCAGATTTAGCATTATGGGGGAATCATTAGCACTATTCAATTCGGTTGCCTTTGGCTTAGAAGCTGTGAGTGGGGGATATCTATTCTACCAAAGTTGCCCAAGACTTGCACCTGATCCTGATTCCCAACTGCTGTTGCGTGTGCTTGCACACATCCACAAGTGTGAGCAGAAGGACAAGTTCAAACATGGGCATACAACTCAGTAGGACTTGAACCCTGGCAGGGGTTATATTAGCTACATGCTTTTACTAATCGTGCAAGCCACCATTGTCAGTTACATATGTCCACAAAGGATATTTGCTGTTCTGATTTACCATTCTTGCAGCTCCACTTCCAGCAATTGCAGCTCTGCACTTCTAGTAGTTGGAGCAATAACACTTGCAGTAGGAGTACTGGTTGGACTTGGAGGAGGAACACCAACACCAACTTGTTTTCATTTCCTTTGAGATTGAGCAGTAGCCTATGATGATTCTACCTTTGTTATGTGGCAAAAATGAAGAAGAATCCTGTTGCTTGAGAAATGAAAATTAGAATGACAGAATTTAGATGACCTAGAGCAAGAAATTGGAGCTGATGTTTGAGTGTTCTCATTTTATCTTATGTGCTGGAACTGGTTATATCAAGAGTCTTGGGGTTTTGAAAAAAAAAGAAAAGAAACATCACTAAAGATTGGTAAATGCTATTAAAGAATATAAACCAATAAAATAATGAGAAGCAAATTCAAATCATAAAGCTAAAATAATGAGAAGCAAGTTCAAGAGCCCGCACGTGTGTGGCTCATTGGCGATTTGCTTGATATGAAGTCACATGTTGAAAAGGAGGTCACGATTTCAAATCACACCCGGGCTTACCCGTGTCCCATGCTTGCAGGCTGTTGTGGGGCACCTAGGGGTATAGTGGTAGCGGGAATGGATCCCTGGACCCCGTGTCACATGAGTACCATCCCAGTCCCCAGTTGCCGATTTCCCTAGCAAATTAAAAATAAAAAAATGAGAAGCAAGTTCAAATCAGAAAGCAAAAGCATGCAGGGCATTTTATTGAGATTCAGAAAGAAAGGAAGTGTCTTGTTTAGAAAAGATGATATACAAGGGTCAGTATGGATCATTAAACTTCATCTATTGAGGAATGAATCTCCAATTATATTCAGGTTTATAGCTAGATGCGGGTTCACATTTTAGGAATAGTTAATAAAGCTTTTGGTACAACCAAGTTAAATGACTGTAGGAGATGTCTTTGCTGAAAATGATTATGGGATTCTCCAACAGAACTAGTAATGACAAGAATGTATCACGTTTGGGTGTACAATAGTTCAGATTTCTATCGTGAGGATAACTGGATACAAGGAATATTTGTAGAGACATGTTTTTTCTTAAAATATTTAGCATATTGTCTTGAGGTAGAGATACTAAAGCACAGAAAGAAGTGTTGTACATAATGATCCAGTCCAGACAAAAACAACCTGAATTATCCTAGGTAAGTGACAGAAAATTGTTAAATATAAGTTTCTGTGACATCATTTCAAGTAACATTACTGCCTTTTACAGCTGATGAGTTTCAACTTCTGTCCAGTGTGCCCCTTTGTTTGTTGTTCTGTTTGAATGTGTTCAAACATAAAAAAATCTCTGTTGTGATATGTAAGTGTTGGTAATGCCTCTATTTCGCAATTGAAGCTTGCAAAGCTTAAAGCATCACGATGTAATCAAATCTTTGTTTTGACTGTTAAAATTGTAGAGAATATAGGCTAATTGTAATTGTAGGATTTTTCTAAGGCATGCAACAGATGTCTCCACCTGTATTGGGATGGAAAAACACAAGTCCACAATTCCTAGTGAGGGAAACATTTTAGAGAGAATAATGTGTGTCAAATGCATGTGCATCTTGATGAATCACATCTTAGTCCCTCCAATCAATGTTGAAAATTGTTTGGAGCATGCCTAAATCTGTTGAACGGTTAAGGCTTCTTAAATGATTTGCTATCTTTATTAAAACTATACAGAGAATGTAGTGAAGCCCAACATATGGGGCTGTGTTTACAAAATGTTGTTTGGTGTTTGGCATTCCATATTGCATTCAATAGCCTCTCGCTCTGGTTTTATCACATTGTTGTTGGCACCAATTCCAAAGAGCAATTTTTGTTATTTTGCTACAATGTGATTGGGGTAGTTGTGATGATGAAACAGTGAAATAGTTGGAGACATTAATAATCATGAAATGGTGGGCTACACCTCAGGTACATCTGCCTTCTTTGAACAGGCTAACAGTTTGCTAAGCTGTATTCCAATCAAAGTAATTTTGCAAAGTTGGCAGGATGTCCCAACTGGAAAGCCTATACCATATGCTGAAGCAACAAGTGTGTGGGCTGAAAAGACAGAACAAAAGGATGGACTAATTGCTTGCGATATATCAAATTTGGAATTGAAATGGCCGGAGGATAAACAAAGAGGATCCAATCAGCACACAAGTTAGGTACAAGCCACAAATGCAAATTCTCCACATAAGTTGGGAGTTGATTTAGAAGATTTCTTTGGTAAATCAAAGACACAGAAAGGTTCAGATATCCACAAGGAGTATGTAATAACAACAGGCCAGTTACAAGATGTGGGGCAACATGCATCTGCTGAACTTGTTCCACTGGCAAGTGGAAATGACAGTCTCATAGACCTTTTTTGCTACACAACCAAGCAGACAGAAAACACAAACAAATGTGGGGGATGATGATCCCTTTCTTTCTTGGGAAGCTGATTTTCAAATTGCAAACCAGAACTCAACATACTCGGATTGAGTCTAGGGGCATCTACAGTGCCTCCTGCTAATAATCCTTTTCATTTAACAGAGGAAAACAAGGGATCAGTCCAGGACTCCAGCCCATAATCAGCCATTCTATAGTCAATGGTAAAGGCTTGTCTGGAGACAAGATGAGTGATGCAAAAAGCACCTTGCACATGAAAAACAGCCAGGTTCAAGGTGATCCCTGATCAAGCATTATGACAAAGGAACCATACAGAGGGAGCTCAAAAATTCCCGAGGAAAACACTGATTTGCAGTCAGAATGGCCAGAATCTTATCGAGTTTCTTTCTCCATTTCTACTTGGCAGCAAGGTGACAATTTTCAGAACAATAAATCAACTGTAGGAAATGTTAAAAATCATATGGCTGGTGAGGATGGAATGGAGTTTGATACTCTTTTCCAGTCAAATCCGGCATGCCAGATGTTGAAAGTAAGCGAGGTAAGAAGTCTGAATTCTACCTTAACTGAAGTTGACTTGTTTAATGGGTTGTTGCTATTCCTTTTTATGTTACTGCTTTTAGACTGTCATGGTATATACTCTGCTTGTTTGTTGAATTTACAGCTTGCTTTTCATAATCTCTCAAACATATAGATTGTTTGTTCTCCTTAAGATGTCTCCATTCTTGATCTATTGAAGCTATTTTTTTTGCACGTATAAACTTACATGCTCTATTAGTCCGTCCTCCTGTTAAATTTCTTAGCATCAAGTTTAAAACATTATTCTTGTTATATGGTTTTTCTTGTGAGGGTAGAAGTTTCATTAGATATTTTTCTCTGATGACAACCCTTAAAGTCTATAATTCAGTCGCAGTACTGTGAACAACAACAGGGATACTGATGGTTCATTTGCTATGGAATCTACTTTTACAATATAATGATGAGCTTGAAATTTTAGTATGACCGACTACCAGACTTTCAGTGCTTTTTTCTCTATTCAAGAAGTCCATGAACTGGAATCTAGACATTTATTTCAGTGTCCCTCCTTTGATTGCTTTGAAGTTCTAGCTGACTGGTTTCAATGTTGAAATTAGGGATTTTTCATCAAAAATTGATATATTTGTTCTTTAATGCAAATTTAAATTACGAAAATAAAACTGAAGAGTACAGCAGTAGTAAAAGTCTAGCCAAGAAAAGAAGTAATTTTCATCTCTTTCAACTTTAACACTCACTAAAAATCACTGTTAAAGTTAGGGTTTAACAACTGCAGAGACAAGATTACAACCTATATGGCAGCAGAAGTAATAAAGTAAACTAGCTAACAAAATTACACTAGACTAACAATTAGCAGCAGTAAGAGATCTAACTAATAAAGCAAAAGGAACAAGTCTGAGTTGGACCTTCCCTGTACTGAGAATTACTTTCAGATCAGTCGTTGTCTCTCAGAGACAAGTCACTAAATGGAGCAAGTCTGGCTCTTACCCGAGGGCATGGACATACCTGAGAGAGAGAGAGAGAGAGAGAGAGAGATAAAGTGCTGTAGGATAGGGTTAGACAAGTACAGTAGAAGGTACCACAGTAAAAACATCCAAGATCAACCTCAAGATGTTAACCAAGACAACCAACAAGTGTCCAACAGTGGAGGGCAGTCTTCAAGGAAATCTTATCAAGATAGCAGCAGCACGAGCAGACCAAAACGTCTGGTGGCAATCTCATAACAGTCCACACAAGCAGCAGTCCACTCTAACAGATCAATACATGCAGTGGCTCACTTAACCAGTCCACACACAAGGCAGCATCCTGCTCAAACAGCCTACAAGAGGCAGCGGCCCACTTCAAACAGCCCACACAAGGCAGCGGTCTGCTCAAACAGCCTACTAGAGGCAGCAGCCCACTTCAGAGTCTCAGACAGCCCACACAGGGCAGCAGCCTGCTCAAACAACCCATTAGAGGCAGTGGCCTGCTCAAACAGCCCACTAGAGGCAGCGGCCCACTTCAAACAGCCCACAGAGGGAAGCAGCCTGCTCAAACAACCTACTAGAGGCAGCACTCCAAACGGCCCTCAAACAGTCCACTTGCAGCAGCGGCTTACTCAAACAGCCCTCAAACTGTCCACTAGCAGCAGCGGCCTACTCAAACAGGCCTTAAACAAGGTACGCCAGCTGAAAGCAAGGTACAACAGCTACAATATAGAGTATGGCTCACACGTGTGAAGGAGGAAGAAGCAAAAACAGCTGTTGGAAGTCCCAATCAGGAGAGTGCTCAAGCAAGAGAAGTCTAGAATGTAAATTTTCCTTTAATATTCAACAAGGGCTAAACAATGCATGCAAAATATCAACTGATAACCACACATGAATATCTTTTACAGTATGCAGCGGAATATAAAATTGAGAAATAAATCACAACATCACATTAGAATATGGACACTATTATTTTGGGTATGGAAACCCCCGGAAAAACCCAAGATGGGAAAACCGGTGCAGCAGTCAGATATAGATTTTATTATGATAAAATATGGAACATTACAATCACTGCAAATTCACCCAAACCTGGCGAATGCAGCTACACAATAGAATCACTAGGCAAAAAACTCAACACCCTACTGTGTGAGTGTACGGGCCAGCTATACGAAGCTCGATGATCCTGATAAAATATGGAACATTACAATCACTGCAAATTCACCCAAACCTGGCGAATGCAGCTACACAACAGAATCACTAGGCAAAAAACTCAACACCCTACTGTGTGAGTGTACGGCCCAGCTGTACGAAGCTCGATGATCTTGCTGCTCGCTCCTCCGTCTTCTTAGCAAAATCCTTTGTCTGACTTTCTCTCCCTGTGTGTATCATGTTTCTGTCGGAATACAAGTGTGTGTGTTCTCCACCAATTGATCTCTCTTTTATAACTTTAGGTAAAGTGAAAACCCTAATTTCACTTTCACTTTAACTAGTGGTAAAGCAAAAACCTTAATTTCACTTTCACTTTAACTAGTGGTTCACTAAAGTTAATTTAGATCACTTTAATTTATTTTCCAAAGTAAACTTAGGAAAAGTAAATTAAATGTCACCTTCCTTGTTGCTACTTGTTTATCATAGAAACCTTAGATGTCACCCAAATAAGCATGCATCAAACCCAAGATCAGATATAAGCAATTAAATCTTAGATCTCACCTTCAAGACACACTCCCAATGAGATCTAGGGGTTCTATTTTTAACTTTTAATGACTTCAAGAAGGATCTTCCTTGTAATCCTTTATTGACTTTAGGGTTACACTCTAAAGGTCAAGATGTCATACGCTTAAGAGGGTTGCCAAAATTAAAAACATAAATAAATGATAGGACGTTATAACAAAGGGCTAAGGTACCACACTCAAAAGGGGGCTCTAGCACAACAAGGTAGAGGTCAACCCAAGACCAAACCAAACACAAAGCTAACCACAAGTCAACAAGGGGTGTCACAACAAAGTGGGAAAACAACCCTTCTACCCACAAGACTAAGGGTGTAACAACAAGGTGGGAAGGCAAACAAACTTTTATCTCTCTTTCAAAGTATGTGGTCCACAAGTGTTCCATAAATAATTGGAAGTTTTATCATCACCATATAAGGAAGGTTCAAACTGGATGATGTGATCCTCTGGTCCTCCTGACTTCTCCTAAAGGTCAAGTGCTAGTGACTTCATCAAGGGGTGCCCCTTCCCTAGAAAAAACAACCTAGCTCAACCATCTAGGAGAGGAGGGCATCATACATCATCATCTTGGTTAACTGACCAACATCTGCTTAGTTAACTGACCAGGAATATACCTGTAGGACCTGCTTGGTCCTAGCCCAAGAATCTGGGACCAAGATGTCTCTGTCTCTACCTGCAGGATCTGCTTGGTCCCTATGACCAAGAAATTGTCTGGTCCTAGAGACAGATAGGGGCCCTAGCCACATGCTTGGTCCCAGACCAAGAACCCCAGTAGACTGTTGGGGGCCCTAGGGTACCCCTACTAAGAACTTACTCTATTTTAATTACCTGACCAGGAACCCTAGTTAACAGACTAGGGTGCCTGTTAGTTTTTGATAGCTCGGTGGCACTCCTGCATCAGGTGCCTAGGTGCAGGGGTGATTAACTATGGAGTCTCATTTATATTCATTAAGTGACTTTAGTAAATGTGTTTTTTTTATTAAAGTACCTTTTTGATGTGACTTTATGTTTTAAAAGTGAGTTTCACTTTAATATGTTTTTAAAGTGACTTTAAGTCATAAAGTGTACTTTTTTAATATTTAGGGTGATGTGACTTTTCAAAAAGAAAAATTTCGTGTAAAGTTCACTTAGGAGATTTAAGTGAGTGAAAGATTAGATCCCAGCCATAGATCTCTTGGCCAAGATCTAATCTCTACCGTAGAAGGTGAAAAGTCATGAGAATAACCCTAATAGGGTAAATAAAGTACATGAGATTTCATTTTTGGCACACATTCAAGAGAGATTTCTTGGAGAGGGCTCGATTTCCAAGAGAGGAGCTTGGTGAGGAGTGTGTGAAGCACTTGAGCAAGAGATAACAGAGATTGAGCATGAGAATGAGAGAGAGGAGCAGCCCAAAGTGAGGACTCGAATTTCTAGAGAAGGGCACCTTTTTTTTTCAGAAGAAGGGCGCACCAGCTGAGATAGTTAGTGACCGTGCATCCCCAAAAAGTCTGAAATTCTGTGTAGTTTATGCAGCAGTGGTTTGGCACTATTTTTGAGGCAAAATAGTGGCTCAAATTCGAGGTGATTGCAGCATTTATTGAGGGCTGTTCAGCAGAGGAGAGGACCGTACAGCAAGTGTTTTGCTGCTGGTAGCACACTCAGATTTCCTGTAGCAGCCTGTCTGTTGATGCAGATTTGAAGAGGGTCTGTGCACTCAAACCAGAGGTGTAAATGCTGACTGAGAGGTACATACAGTGAGGCCGTACAAGGCAGATTTCCTGTAGCTGATCTTGTGTGCTCAGACACGCATTTTGAGGTAGATTTTGTGCACAGAAATCAAAGTTCTGTTCAGATTATTTATGCTGTAATTAATGACTGTTGTACCTTCAGAAATTTCTCTCTCAAGCTCAATAAAATTTCTCTTGCATGCTGGTTTTCCCCCAGGGGTTGAGGGGGTTTTTCCAGGGTCTATTTGACCAAAACACTGTGTTTTAAATGTGTATTACAGTCTGCTGATTTTGAGTTATTTTCCGCTGCAAAGTTTGCTTAGTTACTGTGTATCAGCTTACAGACACATAAAATTTATTTGCATGTGATATACATTTGGTTTTATGAACATTTAAGACTGATATCAGAGTGTTACTAAGTGTTGGGCTGAGTTTAAGCTTGATTTTCAACAGTGCCATCCTCCCAGAGAATGGCTCTCGCAGTTGCATTATCTTTAACATTCAACACAAGCTTATATATTTGAGATGGGTTGATAATGGGAACTTCCATTAAGTAAAATGAATCGAGCAGTTTCTCTTTCTTGCATTTAGCAACTATAAACAGATACTGTGTATAAAAGCTAAAAGAAAAATGCAAGACCAATTTCCCAGGCTAATTAAAGATTATTTGATTGGGATTTTTTGAATAGCGGAAAGTGTAGTGTTTCAGTTAACATAATTCATGTTTTTCAGTTTGATCTTGTGGGGAAACTGCATCCATTTTGTTTATGTTGACTTTTCCTACCAGGCTCACGTAGTCCTAACTGCAAAATCCTTAGAACTGTTGTAGTTGCTTACAAAATATAAACAGTGGCTGTAAAAGATAGCCATGAATTCTCTTGAATATCTTATGAGATAATGCGAAAGTGTAGTGTTTCAATAACATAGTACATGGCAACATTCTTACAAAATTAGAAAAAATAGCTCTGAAATTGCGAGGAAAAGCATTTGAAGATTTATTGATTGATACTAGTTACTTGCTACTAATCGTGTGGAAAACATGCATGCCGTTATGCAAGTCCAATTGCCCAAAGCTATTTGAAGATTTATTGTTTGGGGTTTTCTTGGTTAACTTATGGAATAATGAAAAAGCATAGTGCACGGCAACATGTTTACAAAATCAGAAAGGTGGGTCTGAAATTGTGAGGAAAAGTGGGATGAGGAATTCTTTGAAAGGAAGTTATAGAGACACTGAAAACTTGCAATTTTATGAAATAAACCTCTTGTTCACAACAGCAGAGAATGAACATGATATTTTGTTTGTACTAGAAACTATTTTTTTACAAGACACTTGGTATATCAGTGTGGCAAACATGCTGTTATGCACTTCCAGAAGATTTCTTGATTGTTATTTTCTTGAATAGCTCATGAAATTTTGGGACATCACAGTGCTTAAATTAAAATAGTGCATGCTTACAAGAGCACAAAAATAGGTTCAAAACAGTGAGGAAGTGGGATCAGGCATGCTTTAAAAGGTATTCACTGAAAACACACAATTTAGGGAAAATAAGCCTTGTTGGCAAATGCATTGAATGAAGATTTTTTAACCAAGAGACGTATTTTTATCACTGCACGAAAAACATACCCATCCCCATTCTGAGAGCATTACAATGAAGTGGGGCCAGCTTACAAGTTACAACACTTCAGAAAGATCCTTTTGCTGCGAAGCCATGTGTGGGAGTATCTATTCCACCAAATTTCCCCGGGACTTGCCCTTGGCCCCAATTGCATGAAATGGCCCACTTGCAGAGGTGAGACAGCCATGAGGGATGAAACATGTCAATGGGGGATTTGAACTTTGGGGAGGTGTAAAACATCCACCCCTTACCAACTAGCCATGACCCTGTTGATCAAAACTAGTTTCTTTATGCTTTGAAACATCTCCTGGTCTTCAATTTTTTTTTATTAATATGCAGCATAAATCGAAATTAAATATAGTAAAAAAATAGATAGTCTCCCGAATATGTTGTATTTAGAAAATCCAGATTCCATAGTAATATGGAAGCATATTTATATTAATTTATGCTATATTACATGTTCTCAACTGTTTCATAATGTTTTTTGATGTGCTAATATTACGTTTTCTTCCGTTGTTTTGACACTGGAGAGTCCTTTTAGTTGTTGTTCTTTAAGGACTAGTTTCAATCATGTCTGAAAAGAGAACGATCAATTATAGAAACTCTGATTTTTTGCATGTTTTTCAATAAGATTGATGGCACTATAATTTGACATGAAACCTTTTACAGGGTAGAAGACAAGACAGGTAACGCCCAAGTCAAAGATGTCTCCGCTCCTCTGATTATGGGCAATTCAATGGTTGCCATGCCCCAAGTTTCTTCAAATAATGATTCCAAACAACTTGTGGACTCGGTGGTTTCTGAAATGCATGATCTTTCATTCATGCTCGCAGATCATCTTGTTATACCTGACGAAAGTGGAAGCCAGTGATATAGGGTCAATACAATTTGTAGTGATCTCAATTTTTAAATATTTTTTCCTTTAATTGTCATGGTTAGTCTGAGTTGAAGATCAGATGATTTTGTAACCTGTCGGCTAGCTTGAAGCACAGTTCAACTTAAATTTGAAAACAAAATAGGTGGTTCCACCTTATAAGCTGTTTTTAAATTTGGTTAAATTGATTCTGTGATCTGCCCGTTGTTGGCATACTTTCATAGTACAAGTTTTGGAAAAAGTCCCATTGCAATTACTTTCACAGTACAAGTTTTTGTAAAAGTCCCATTGCAAAAGATCACCAGAATTGAAGAAGTTATATTTTCAGATGCTGCAGACAAGAAGCAATCTGAGCAGTTTTGTAATTTTTTGTAGCTATGTTGCACCAAGTTTTGTAATGGGGAATGGATGTTGGAGATTGTTGGAAGGTACCTCTAATATCTATGGGATGAGAGATCTAGTGGGTAAAAATTATTAGAACTTTAAAAATAAAGATTTATAATATACAACTATAATACCATTTTTAAAAATAACAATTATTAAAATAACAATTTTTTTTTTCCAAAGAAAAAATTCATAAATATTTTATTCACATTCAGCAGATGGCCCAAAAGGTCCATTGTACAAAAAACCAACTATGAAGTTGTCAAAACAAACCGATATTTGCCTCATGAAGAGCACAAAATACCATTATCATGTCCAATATCTGATCCAACAGTAAAGATATTACATATAAGGATTTTCAGCATTAACCATCAAGTCTGATCATAGCAGACTTTTTTCATCATTCCTGATAAATCAGGTCAGATCAATTGTGAAAAACGAAGGTGATCACAAGCAAAAAAACCTAGAGCATAACAAGCTGGCTGAAATAGTCTCAACAAGCAAGAACTGTAATCAAATGCTGGAAAAAAACACAGCAACACGCTGGCTGAAATAGTCTCAACAAGCAAGAACTGTAATCAAATGCTGGAAAAAAACACAGCAACAAGCTGGCTGAAATAGTCTCAACAAGCAAGAACTGTAATCAAATGCTGGAAAAAAACACAGCAGCTAATAAATTGGCCTTCATGCCATCCAATGAAGTATTTTCATATCCATATCAGCGTCATATAAGAGGCCAAACAGCCCACATATCATGCTCTTAGAAAATTTGCTTGAAAATCACCAAAGGCAAGATGAAGCATATAAATCAGCCATAGCATCATATATCCAGAATGGATCCAATATAAAAAATGAAGCATATCACATCATATAATCCAGAAATGCCCATGCATTAAAATCGCCATAAGATAACCAGCAGAAAAATCATGAAGCCATCATCAAGAAACAGACATGCACCTGCATATCAAAAGCTCACAGAACCATATTTAGAAAACCTGAAAGGTTTCCACCATTGTTTCGCCTCTCTGTTCACAGATACTCCAAGATCCTTCAAGAATGCTGCCACCTGCTTTAGCCAAAGTATCTGCTTTGTAGTTTCGTTCCCTATAAATGTGTTTGAAAGACACATAAGCCAGACTGTCAGCTAAACAATGAACATCTTGAAGAATCATGGCTAATTCAATATTTAGTAATTGGTACTTACCAGATGCCCGGTTTATGACTAACTGAGAATCTCCAAATACTTGAATTTTATCCAAATTATGCTGCCTAGTCAGCCTAAGAAGAAGCTTAAGTGCACATAATTCTGCATAATTATTAGTGCTCAAGCCTAATCCTGCTTTGAAAGAAACATAATGGATATCAGATATGAACAGTATACCACCGGCCCCACAAATCATTGGGTCCCCAGCGGCAGATCCATCAAAGTAACCCCATGCATAAGTTTTATCAATATCTTGCACAAGAATTGATCTGATAGAGACCATAGGTAAAGACTGTGGTAAATTCTTTATTATACCCAAACTGTAGCTTGATACCTGTGCAGAGGTTGTGACAAGATTCTCAAAACAAGACCTATTTCTTGCTTTCCAAATAAATCAGAGTACAATAATAGGTAAAGATTTGATAAGAACCACATCAGAAATAAAGCACCAGTTTTTAAAACAATCAGACAGTGAATCTCCATACCATAAATTATTAAATTTCAAATGATCCTCAATAATTGACCAAACTAATTGAGTAAAAAGGCACTCCATAGCAATATGAAAATTGGATTCACAGCTTTGTTTGCATAAAAAGCACCTTCCAGGACCTTCTCTACCCCTAAAACAAAGAACATCCCAGGTCAAAGCTTTACCAGAAAGAAGAAACCAACTAAAGATTTTTGTTTTTAGTGGACACTTCATCTTCCAGATGACCTTCCACCACCAGATCGAATCCACTTCTCTGTTCATAAGCTCAACATAACCCTCTTTAGGAGAATAATTGTCGTTTTTAGATAAG
This sequence comes from Pseudotsuga menziesii, assembly GCA_001517045.1. Classification (NCBI taxonomy): domain Eukaryota; kingdom Viridiplantae; phylum Streptophyta; class Pinopsida; order Pinales; family Pinaceae; genus Pseudotsuga; species Pseudotsuga menziesii. The sequence continues at coordinate 395,146 of LPNX010068982.1, forward strand.
TTCCAGATAAGGCAATCGGTTGCAGCAGAGAGTCTAACATTGCTAGACTTGAGAATGGCTATATATCCATTCCAAGCAGCAATCTCAAGAGGGTCAGAAAATCCAATAGAGTTTGCAGATAACCAAGTTTGAGACATCAAACCAGACATACAATGAATTCCAAAATAAAAAATGAATTGAAAACCAACCAAATGTAATCTGTCTAACATAGGAACTGGAAGAGCATGTCTCCATTTACATCCAGACCACGGATCTAAACCAATACGAACATCCTTGCCATCTCCAATCTTCCAGACTAGAGAATTACCAAGGAGATCGAAAGCCCAAAGCACAGCTTTCCAACAAATAGAAATGTTTTTTTTCTTTTTAGTATTAAATCTAATCCAATCCAGAATATTCATTGGGTAAATATATTTCTGAATAGCAATCTTAACCCATAAACCCGAGCCATGAATGATATTCCAGACATCTTTTGCTGCAAGTGCTTTAGCAAATAAAACCAGAACTTTAAGACCCCATCCACCCAAAGATTTAGGCATAGCAAGTAACTTCCATGAAATCCAGGGTAAACCAGAAGAGTTTTGTTTACCAGCCCAAAGAAAATTAAAACAAAGCTTTCTTATTTTGTCTATGACTCCCATAGGAACCCAGAAATGCATCCAATAAACTGGTATAGCCTCTAAAACAACTTTTATCAAAATCAACTTTCCTCCTTTGGACAACCAATGAAAACTCCAATTCTGAATCCTTTGTTCAACATTAATAATCAGCCAATCCCAATCCTTAATAAGATATCTGCAAGGTTTAAGATGAAACCCAAGGTACTTCATGCCCTTTGCAATTCTGTCAACATGGAAATTGAAGATATTCTGTAATGTAATAACTTCAGAATCTTCCATACAGGAAAAATATAAAGATGATTTATTATCATTTATTTGCATCCCAGATGCCTTACATAAATGCAATAAAATCTCATAAAGAGTGGAGAGAGATTGTTCAGAACCATCATTAACCATGACAATGTCATCCACAAATAGAACATGGGTTAAAACTGTATCATTACCAAAAGGTAAACTATGATAAGTCTCACAGAGTTTGGCATGAAGAATAACCCTCCCAAGACCATCAACCACAATAAGGAACAGAAGTGGTGCCAAAGAACACCCCTGTCTAAGTCCCCTACCAGATTTAAAAAAATTGGTAGCAACACCGTTGATGAGCAAAGAGAAAGAAACAGAAGATAGACTGCTCATAACCCACGCAATAAAGTTTCCTGCGAATCCCAATTTTGCTAGAATAACCCGAAGATATGTCTAGCTGACTCGATCATAAGCTTTAGAGAGATCGATCTTAATCATGACAACTTTTAAGGATTTAACATGCATAGAATGCATACCTTCCTGAATGATATGTACAGCATCATGAATTTGCCTTCCCGGCAAAAACCCAAACTGTTCCCCAGATATACATCTACCCAAAACCTTTCTGATTTTGATCGAGATAATCTTACCAATAATTTTGTATACAAAATTACACAAAGATATAGGTCTAAAGTCCTCAAATGATAAAGGAATATCAATCTTAGGAATAAAGGCAAGAAAGGTAGAATTAAAAACACCTGGGATTTTGCATAGAGACTTGCTTTGAGACTTACTTTTAGTGGATATTAAAACACTTAGAAATAAATTATTATTTATTGTTTTTAAAGTTGTAAAACTTATTACAATTTAAAAAATAGAGATTTACAATACAAACTATGATACAATTATTAAAAATAGCAATGATTAAAATAACATGTCCCAGACTTTGAGCTGGATATTAAACTAGTATAGATCCATCTTAACTAGGGGTCTACCAAGAGCCTAGAGGGATCAAGTTCTTTTGAGGTGCAAACCCTTTTTAATTTACAAAAATGTCTAATAAATATTCCTACTTGGGAGGGAAATGACCAATTTACTTAAGTAATTTCAAAATAGGGTAAATATCAGTAGAAGAATGCCCCCAGTAACATTAATAATCATATAACTCTAAAAAAAACAAAAAAAAAACATTAATAATCATATAATTAAATAGTTTTCCAAAAATTGCTTTGCTTGTCTTTTTTTAAAACTAGTAATGAATATTAAGAGTAGTTAATGAGTAAAATAATCCATATAAAATTTTAAACTCTAAATTTCTAGAATAAATTGGAATTTGAAAAACTTTTTACAATCAAATGAAAATTTTCAAACATTTATCAAAATGTTTTTTAGAAATGACTTCTCTATAAGTACAAATGAACATTTACATGTTAGGGTTAACCTTGACTTGGGAATGAGCATTGATGTAAGTTGTTTAAGGCACATGGTTTTAGTGGCGTGGCTTGTGGTTTCTTGCTAGTTGTATTTGCATTTAAGCAACATGTTATAAGTTTTTTTTAACTTTTTATTATTATTATTTTTATTGAGCCTTGACATGTGCCACGTGAGCGTTATAGCTCAAACACCTAACACATGGGAGTCAACAATAATACTATTATTTAATTCTTAAAAATAACATGTCTACTTTGAGTGGGATATTATAACACCTAAAACATAGGAGAATTAAATAGCAATTATTATAATAACATGGATATTAAAACACCTAAAAGAGCAACTCATTGGAAAGAATAAATAGCTAAACAAGTGAGATTAGTAACTTAGTTGTTTAATAACTACTTAAAAAAAATAAAAAATAACCTGTAAGAAGTAGGAAAAAATGCATTTTTAATTTAATTAAAGTACTGAAATTAAAAAAATTAAAAAAATAAACTATAATAAATATATAAATAAAAATTATTATTTAAAAAAATGATTTGGATATACTAATATATATATATTTTAAAATTAATGGTATTTAAAATTGAAAATCGTTAAAAGTTTAAATTATAAACATTCTCAATTGGAAAGTAGTATATGCATTGAATTTTTTATTATAAATCTAAAAAAAATTGAGATACTAATTAAATACTGTATAGTTAATAAAAATAAAAAATAATGTTATGTTCTAGTTTTGATGTTTAAATTTAACCATATTGCATCTCTAATTAGGAGCAACGGGGGATTGTGATGGTACTCGCAGATCCACTAAACTTCTAGGTGCCCCACAACAACCCACACAGTTGTGATTTGAAATCGTGACCTCCTTTACAAATTTAATAAAATCATGACAAATAATACAAATTTAATAAATACAATTAATATATATATATATATATATAAACTATCTCCATCCATTTTTGGTTGCCAACTTGATTGAATTGTAATTTTGCTACAATGGTTATCCCAAATGCAAGTGTTAGGTGGACTCGGTCCAAGAATCAAATTCAGACTTGTTTGAAATAAGTGTACTTTGCAACATGAGTACCTAAGCAACATTAATTTGTTGTTTCTGTGACAACGTGATATAGATGAATGTCAATTATTGCCACATTATAT
>LPNX010068982.1:398739-428243 GCA_001517045.1 Pseudotsuga menziesii
ATTTATAGATTGTTAGGTGGTTTCACATCTAGATTATTAAGAGAGACAAACAAATCTATCTCGATTCATTTTACTGTGGCCAGCCTGTCAGAAACATTTATTTGATAGAATTATCTTTTAATTTAAATTTTACCAGTAGAATAAAAGACAACTAAAACGCCTGCGAATTTTTGTTGAAATTAGTTAAAATCGTTCTTAAAAATTGCTACATTCGTAATTTTGCAATTACAACAATCGTGATGCTCGTCTTAGACTAAATGATGGATTTTAAAACTACCCAGATAATTAAAATTGTGATTTAACCACTACAAATTACCATTTCCACAAAAACTGCTATGCCGGATTTCGGTGGGGTGGAGGCGTTTTGGTTAGCGCTTATACTGCTCCTAAATTTTATGCTTAGTCGCCAAGAATAAGATATAAAATATTCAAATCAACTTTATTTCATATATACCACCAATTAGATATAAGAAAATTAGTTTTTTTAGGGTACACTATACTATTACAATATTACTTATCTAAGATAGGTAAAAGAAAAACCAGCCTTTAAATAAAAATAATAATAATAATAAATAGTTAAAAAAACCAACTTTAAAAAATAACAATAAATTATTTAAGTAAGGTTTTTGAAAGATCCACTCAATGTAAAAAATCATTAATTATTTACAAAATAGAAACTAAGTTGACAATTATTAAATTGTCTCCACGGAGATCTTATTTCTATACAGGATATGCTTCTTGGACTTCATATATGAACCATACAAAATAATCAAGGTATTTATGGGAATAGGTACTATCCATATCACTCAAAAAAGAAAAGGTTTTCGTTTAAGAAACCTTACTTTTGTAGTTATGATGATGTGCTCGGAGAATTGACTTATACAACCATTTATGGCTCCGGTCGGGGAAGTGGATTTGCGTAAATAAAGGCCAAGCATGTTTTAGAATGAATCATTCAACCACATACCACCTCGTTACACTTAGCATCATTGCAGAGGAATGCTGAAACATTAAGTATGACCTATTTTGTTGCTTTGTGGATTTTAGAAAAGCTTTTGATACAGTGCATAAAATAACCTGTGTAATAGGCTAGAGGAGCTTAAGATTCCTTTTGAGTTGAGAGCTGTCGCGATAAGGATATACCAAAAGGTCATGTTCAAGTTTAAGAATAACGAGGGGTGGCAACAAATAAAAATTGTAATATTGGAGTTAAACAAGGTTGCCCCTTCTCCCCTACCCTTTTTGTGATTTATGTTGATAAGATAGAAAAGTGTTTAGAAGAAGCAGGTTGCGTCGATATAATCTTAGCTGGGATAATTATCATCGTCCTACTTTATGCTGATGATATTTCTCTTATGGCAAGTTGTCTTTTTGATACCGATACGCAATTAAGAATTCTTAAAGATTTTTGCTCTAACATGGGTATGAGTGTTAACATCGACAAGACAAAAATCATGATTATAAAATCTAAGAAAGACACCTATGCAAATTTTATTTATGATAATAGAAATCTAGAGGAAGTGACTTCTTACAAGTATCTCATAATTGATATTCATCACAAGCTCAATTGGAACTATAGCATTGAAAAAAAGATTAATGGAGGGTGGAAAGCTTATTTGGGTCTTGAAAATAACTGTAAATCATCTAATCTAGTCATGCGGGATAAAAAGAAGTCTCTCTTTGAAAGTCTTGTCATCCCTGTTATCTTATATGGTTGTGAAGTATGCTGGTGCAACATTTCTAGAGAATCTTGGAGGAAGATTGAGCAAATCCAAAAAACGGTTTATAAATTATAACCTCAAATTAAAAGTAATACGTCTTATCCTATTATCCTCATAAAAGTGGGTATTTCCCCCATTGAGAGCATGGCTATGAGTAGGTACATAATGTACAAGCATAAGATAAATAATTGGGGAACCAAGAGATTTCCTAAAATTGCTTTAAACTCAAGTAAAAACCAACTACGCCTCAAGCGGTGTTGGTGTAAAGATACCATGGCTTGGTTAAACCATTGGGGCATTGATGAAAATGACATTTTGCGGAACATTGATAATGCCAAAAATATTATTACTTCCAAGTTTAAAGAGAAATTCTAGTGAGGAAAATTTAGCGGTTAAGAGAAAATTAAGATACTATAAGGAGGTCATTAATCATAACTTGAAAGATCAGAAGCATCTCTCTGTAGTAATTAGCTCACGGAACAAAATTAATATAGCCAAGATTAGAACGAACTCTCATGAACTCCATAGCGAAACATGGCGTTGGACTATTCCTAAACCTCCATGGGCGGAAAGGGTTCTCCATCTGTGTGAGTCTATGAGCGTTGAGGATGAAAATCACTTTCTCTTAGAGTGCCTTGATTACACCCACATTAGATCTGAGTTTCATAGTATTTGCTACAATGCAAACCTTTAAAACCTCCAAACTTGCCAAAACTATAGTGAGCTTGGAAAATTTCTTGGCAAGCTTTTTGAACACATGAACAAGATTTTAAAGTAAACCAAGTATTATCCTTCTTAAGGTCCGATAGACCAAAGTTGGTCTCAGTGGGCGTTAATCATCATCAGTAATAATAAGAACAACAATAATAAATAGTTCAAAAATTAACTTTAAAAAAATAATAAATTATGAAAATAAGATTTCTGTAAGATCCACTCAATGTAAAAAATCATTTATTATTTAGAAAATGAAAACCAAGTTGAGAATTATTAGATTTTTAAACCAAAAGAATAAATTGAAATAAAAAATCACAAAAGTTACAATTTTTTTAAATACATCTTTTAAAAACATATTAAATCATATAAAAATATTTATGGTAAAGATAGACGCTCTCAAGATAGACACTATCAAGACAGGGATGCAGAAGTGTATGAGTTTTTTCACATGCCATTCATAGAAATACTTCCTACAGAAAATACCTCTTGAACAAGATGACATACAACCTTTTCTACAATCTGCACATCCCCCAATTTTGGTGGAGCATTTTAGGCACGTTTTTTGACATATACATAGCTCTATGTGGGGTTCAAGGAGATTGTAATAACCTTGACTTATTTCAGCTCAGCAAAAAATCATGGGCAGTTACATGACCCAGTCTTATGTCTTGGATATTTGGAGACATTTTTTGTTTTGTTTCTGATTATCATTAGCGGTATGCAAGACATACATACTATGTAAATACTCTTTTTTAGATCAATATAAATACAATATTTTTTTCTTTGGGAAAAAAAATATATTGTGGTTCACAAACCTCCATTGACTGCTACGGCCAAAAGAAGAAATCACAAGTGGCCCACCCAAAGGGGCCTCACCATGTTCGCTATGTTTACAGAGCTAACCTTGTGAAGACATCAAGTGAGGCTCTTATAAAACAATATATAACCACTATTGAATTTGACCTCTAAACATTCTGCTCACAATTAATAATAATAATAATAGAAAATAAAGATTAATAAAAATTAGATGTTTATATAAATAAATGATACATGAAATAATTTAGAATTAAAAGAAAGAAAAAACTTGATTAGATTAAGATGAAATAATAATATTTAGAGAAAATAAGGATTTTGATAAGAAATAATCAAAAGACATCTTTTAAAAAATATTAAAAAAATTGGATTGAATTAGGTGGTTGAAATGAAAGATAGAAAAAGTTGTTCTCATGAGATAAAGTGACGATGAGAGATAAATTAAAGCGATATTTTTTAAGGGGTGTGAATAGTGACAAAAAATAATGGATGGGATTCAATGAGGAGCTAAGTTTGTAATAAGTTTTTATTAATGTTGTTACATTGGTTTTCAATTTTATGGGCTTCCCTAATGATGCACGAGGAATAGTGGGGATTAGTTGTTAAGATTTTGGTGTGATTAAAGTAAATAAGGTATTTAGAGTTATGGGAATGTTCAATAATAATTTATTTGGCAATTTAGGATGATGGGGGGCTATGTGGCTTGTGAGCTCAGTGGCTAGCCAAAGGGGTACAAATGTGTGACTTTAGACCTACTGGGTTTTACTAGGATGAATGAGCCAAAGGAACTCATTGACTATTCGGAAGACCCATATGATCGAGTTGATATATGGAATGTGGCACTTAGTCGTGTGTTAGATGCGGTAGGTCCTCCAACAAATATAGGGTTTACTTCTCTTGGAGGCAGAGGTTTGGCAAACCCTACAAAAAAATCATTAATCATCACTTAGGAGAATTAGAGAAAATTTGAGATCTAAAATGGTCCTCCTAAGGAAAATAATAAAATAATAAAATAATGTCTATAAATTTTGGAGGAAGAAATAAAAAACTATTTTTTTGTTCATATTTTCAACATATTTCCTTGTGTTTTTACTCAAATTTTGAGCGGGAGGACTTGTCGGATGCATAATTTTAATTATGCATCCAAACGACTCCTGCTCGAAATTTGAGTTAAAAAACAGGGAGATATGTTGAAAATAAAAACAAATAAATAGTTTTTTCTATGACAAATATGTTAGGTCAACCATTATGGTTGACTCATTTTATTGAAATTCTATTGGTTTTTTAATTCCAACTCATAAGAATATATTGTTGCCTTGTTTTCTTATAAGGCCATTTTAGACCCCAAATTTCCTTTAATTTGAAGGATGATTACAAATTCTCTTGATATTTTGTTACTTCAAAAGACTTTGGGTGATGGAGATTATGTGGAAAATTAGCTAAAAATATTTTTTGAAGGACTAGAATTTATTGCCTTTGATGTTCAAGGAAGATCAAGGGGTTTAGCAATAGGATGGAACCCGTTAGTCATTCGAATTGAATATTCTTGGGGATGTGAGTCATTCTTGGCAATCAAGGTTCCGGTAAAGGACATGGGTTTAAATTTTGTAATTCTAAACGTTTATGGTTTGTATCGGGACATAAAAAACTTTTTGGATGGGCTACTAGAAAGATCCATTTTGTGTTCCCCAAACCTAATCATTGGTGGTGACTTGAACTTCACTTTGGGGGCCTCAGAGGTATGGGCTACTAGAAAGATCCATTGTGTGGTTCCCAAACCTTATCATTGGTGGTGACTTGAACTTCACTTTGGGGGCCTCAGAGGTATGGGGACTAAAAGCGGTGCCTGATCCAATGGCTTGGTATTTTCTCCATCAGTTGGACTCTAATGGAATAATGGACATCCAACCATTACCCTTAAGGTGACCTAGAGAAACAATACATTGGGTGAGGATATAATTTCAAAGAGATTGGACATATTTCTTTTAACTACCCAGTTGGCAGACAAATTGAACTGTATCAAACAAAGGATTGGGAGTGGTGGGGATTAAGATCACAGTCTAATTTTCATGGAAGTTGAAGACCTAGGGAAGAAACCACCAAGTCCATTAAATTCAATTCCAGTTTGATGAAAGAAGAAGATTATAAGAATATTTTGGAAAAGGTTTGGTAGAATTATGGTTCGGGGTCACATAGGTTGGCTTCTATACATATTGCAAACAATTTGAAAAAGTTCAAATAGGATACCATCAATTCTGCCAATCAAAAGAAGATTTGGGACAAACATGAACTTAGAAATGTGGACAATGAGCTTCAAGATATGTATGATTTTAAAAGTGGAGGCTTTCTTACAGAGGAATCAAAGACCAAACTGAACAAGTTATGTGCCCAAAAGAGGAAACTTCTTGCGGAACATGAAGAGACATGGAGGCTAAAAGGTAGAACTTTGTGGCTAGAGGCTGGGGATGACAACACTAAATTCTTCCAAGCTTATGCAAAAGGTAGAAAGTTGAGGAATACAATTTGGGGGATGCCAGATAAGGAATGGAATAACATATCCATGTTTGTTTGGATAGAAAAGATGGGTAAATATCACTTGCAACAACTCTATAAGGAACATGAGAGGGAATCCATAACATAAATAATTCAAATAGCTCAACCTTTCCCTAGCTTCGTTGATGAGGAGGATAATAGAGTATTAATGGAAGAAGTTTCTTAGGATGAATAGAATACAATACTCCTTAGTTTTCAAAAAGACAATATCCCAAGGACAAATGGCTGGCCGGTGGAGTTATTCCTAGACAATTTTGATATCCTTGGGGAAGATCTTTTGAAAGTTGTGGAGGAAACTAGAATTGAAGGGAGAATTTTGGAGAGCTTCAAATATACCTATGTATCTCTAATTCCCAAGGTAGATAATAAAAATTCATTTGTTGAATTTAGACCCATTTCTCTAGTAAATGGTATCTACAAGATAGTCGCAAAAATCATATCCAAATGCATCAAATCCATATTGTCGAACCATGTTTCAAAAAAATAGTATGGTTTCCTTGAAGGTAGGCTGATCCATGAGGCTATTGGGGTGGCCCAAAAGGTTCTGCATAGCATGAAGACTAGTAGTGACAATCCTGGGCAGTGATTAAGATCGATCTCTCCAAGGCATATGATTGGGTAAAATGGTTGTATATTTGCCTTCTCCTTACCCATATGGGGTTCGAGTTTTCTTTTATTGAATGGATTATGAGTTACATAACTTGAATATCATATGTGGTTCTCATTAATGGAATGGATTCTCCATTTTTCTAAGGTGGGAGAGGACTCAGACTAGGATGTCTTCTATCCCCCCTTTCCTTCCTACTCGTAGTTGAGGGATTAAGTAGATCTTTGGAAACAATGAAGAGGGATGGAAAATTCAAAGGCATAAAGGTATCATAGATTCTTCATATCACCCATCTACTTTTCATAGATTATATCCTACTCTTTTATGATAACACTCGAAGGGATGTTGATACTTTGAATAACATTTTTTAAGTTGTTATGTATGCCCACGAGGATGATAATCAATATCATAAAATATACTCTAGCTTGTTTGAACATGGAAGATGATGAGGTAAGATAATATAAATCAATTTTTCCATACCCTGCATTAAATTTGGATGATGGTATGAAATACTTACGCTTTCATTTAAAACCTAACAAGTACATGAAAAAATATTGGATGTGGCTTATCTCCAAATTGGAAAATAGAATCAATGTTTGGTGCCATAAATGGCTTTTGAGAGCAGGAAGGCTAGTATTGGTGATATTGGTGCTACAAGAAATTCCAGTTTACTAAATGTCACTAGCATGGATTCCTAAGGGCATCTTGGAGATGGCTAGAAGAATATGTTAATTTCATATTCCTCTTGTGTGGGAAAAAGTATCATTTTGTCTTACCTTGGATTAAATGGGAAAAAAATGATATCCCAAAGTCATTTGGTGGATGGGACTTGAATAATATTTGTCTTTTCTCAAAGTATTTGGAAGAAAAAATTGTTTGGCTCTTACTATCAACCAATAGCCTATAGACTGAGCTGGTGGAACAAAAATACATTTCCCCAATGTCCAAAATTGGTTGGGTTCGATCCCCATCGAAGAATCTAACAAATTCATCTATTAGGTGGAAGGCAGTGGTAAAACCTTTTGATCTCATTCGACGGGGTATGGCTTGGAATATTGGAAACGAGAATAATGATAGAGTGGGGATTGATCGTTGTCCTAGTAGTAGGGGTAGACATCTTCTATCACAAAGGTTAGTGGATAGACTAAATGAAGTTGTATACTATACACTTAATCAAGTAGATGATCTCGCTACATCGTCTTTATGTGGACAAGGTTGGAGACTAGTTCATTCACTTTCATTAGAAATGGAGGATAGCCTCTCATGGAATAACTACAACAACGCACTTAAGGAATCCCATGTTCGAATAAGCGATGAAGAGGATGAACTGATATGGTATTTTTCTCCATTACGTAGATACACACCCAAGCAAGAATGCATTCAATTAATCATAGAATTCTATGACATAGATAATACCTGGTGGTGGAAGATTATTTGGAATATTAAGTGCCCCCCAAAGGCATGCATGTTAATGTGTTGCTCACTGAAAAATAAAATTCCAATGGGGGATAATTTACGAAAACAAAAATTAGAAGGTCCAAATTGATGCTTTATGTGCAAAGAAAATGAGGAGTATGTTCCACATTTGTTTATCAATCCATTTTTCATGAGGGTGATCTGGTAGGCATGCTCTAGATAGACTTGTATAAATTATAATTGGAGTGGAAGAGGCTTTGCAGGGGTGGATTAATACTCCAACATGTAGCCAGTATAAAGCTTTACCTTTCATAATTTGTTGGGGTATATGGGTAAATAGGAACAATACTATTTTTAATGACAAAATCATAGTCCCTGAATTTATTGTCTCATAAATAATTGGCATCCTTCCTTTCTATTAACAAGGAAATAAGGCGATTAAGGAGAGATTGAACAGAGTGGAAGAAATCAATAAAAACCTTCAGTGGGCATATTTTGATGGATCATCACAAGGGAATAGGGAACTACGCGGGGGTGGATTTGTTGCTTATTTGACAGATAAAAATTACTTTCATATTACCTTGGGGGTTCATGGAAGGTTCAAACAACTTTGCAGAGCTCTTGGCTCTAAAATTATTGCTTGTCTTTGCCTTAGAAAAAGGGTGTAGTGACCTCCTAGTTTTTGGAGACTTGATGTTGCTTATCAATTGGATTAATAAAACTCAGAGATTCACTCACACACAATTACTCTCTCTTCTTAGTGAAGTATATACTATTGTGGCATACTTTAATACATTCTCATGCATGCATGTCTATAGGTAAATAAAAAAAAATTAAGATTCCTTATATAAGGAGGTAACTTCGTTGGATAAAGGCCTCTTTAAGGTAGAAGAATACAACAGTGGACATACACATGAGTATTATCATAGGCCTTTCATTGAAGGTCTCGATCGTCCTACGGTATAGAACACATGATATAGGCCTATATTTTGGCAGAGATAAGTCGATTAGAAAATGGTACATTTTTTGCAAACTTTTTGTGGTGAACAGTATAAGAATGTATAAATATCAACATATTGCAAGCGCAAAATGTTTTTCTTGTGATGAATCAGCCACTATCAATAATTAAATGAAATAGGTTTCTATGCTCTTTGAAAGATATACTTTAGGCATATAAGCATTCATTACTATAGTTTGTGAGTGTTGGATCCTTCATGCCCTTTCTTGTTTTGTAGAAACATATACATGGAAAGGAATAATTTATAGATCCTATCACAATGAAGAAAAAAACTTATATGTTTGATATAATTTGACAAATATGAGAATGGTGTAGGGGGCTTCATTCATTATGAGAACATTATAACAATGCAATTGAAAAATAACTAAACAAAGATGTCTCGGTTGAACTCTTGTTGATGTACATGAATTACTTTGGGGTTTACTTAAGTTCCTATTTATATTTTATGCGGACAAAAGACTCGTCCTACTTGAATTCTACCCTTTTTTAGTATAAATTCACGTCACTTGGATATTTTGGGCTAGTTAAAATTCAGTTGTTTATGCATGACCAAGTTAAACAGGTTGCAATTCTAGGGACAATTAACTTTAGTTGTTCATGCATGGCCAAGTTAACTACCTCATAAGGGCACACTTAGCTACCTAGGGTGCATTCCGTTGGTTTTTCACTAGCTTTCATGCTCATCCATGCAATTAAGACTAGCTTAGTTGCCACGATATGTATTCTCCATCTCTTTTATGAATTCATTCATCTGCTCTATTTGAGCATTCAATTGTTGAATAAAGATTACATTGTTTGGATACTTACTTGAATTATTTTATTTTTATGGATTACTAGTAGTTTACTTTTCCATTTAGCTTCTAGATCAATTGGTTCAATATGTCACATGGCATGAGAGCTATGGTAAGTATAAGGGAGTAATATAAAGGTTGGAGGTTTAAAAACATAATGGAGGAAAACACTTTTCTACAAAATTAAATGTTTTTGTGACCTCATTAGAGATGTTATAGAGGGTTTAGCATAGCTCATTGGAAATATTTTCTTGTCATCTCAAATGGGTCTTCAACGGAATTTGATTTCTCTTCTCGGTTTGAGAGATATAGTCAATTGAATCATTGTAGGTGTAACACAAGAAGGTCCCATGCACCTTGAGTTTCTACATGTATTTTCTTATTCACATTACATATCGAAATCCATATATCAATGGAAAGTTCTCTTTCATATCTCAATTACATCGTAGATGGAATTTGATTATGTTTCCTGGTTTGGAAGGTATCATCAATTGAAGTTGTGTATGTATTTGGCACAAGAAGACCACACACAACTTAAATTTCGGTAGGTATTTTTCCACTTCTCATGCTATTGCAAAACAAGTCCTATATATCGAAGGAAAGATCTTTGATAACACAATTGAGTTTTTGACGAAATTTAATTTAATTGTCTGTAGAAAAGTCATGAACAAATTTACATGTGGTTATTCTCTTCTAAAGTAAAGGGCATGTCTAGCTCAATGGTAGAGCCTTGGACCATCCAAAGAAAGTATCATTCTAGAAATTTTCTTCAAACATGTTGTGTATGCTCTTATCTTACATCTCTTGATGGTCAAGATAATAAAAAAAGCTAGACAAAATTTAGTCTCTAAGGGACATTCTCTATAATGGTGGACAAAGATCTGATCATCTTTAATCTTCGCAGTCTCAATTAAAAACTTATCAAGGAAGTTAGCAAACTTCAAGGTGAACAAGAGGATTGCAATATTGCTTTTTGATGCGCATATGAAATTGTGGTTTCAACAAAGGAGCAAAAATATGAGTTTTATTATTGGATCACTCGTTATGATGAGATGGAGGAAAAATTAACTATGTGCATTGAGAAACTATTGGTAAAATTAAAAGAGGAGGATAGGTAAGGTGGTAGAATAGGAGCATCCAACTGCTAGTCATGGCAGAGTAGTCGTGGGCTGCAAACTAGGGTGTCAAAGTGAATTGGCCATTGTAGCAATGCGTGAAGAAGAGGATGCATGGGGACTAGTTGTCGGAGGTTGCAGAGTAGGTGACGGTCAAGGGGCGGGAATTGCTGGTTAGAGAAGCCAAGTATTGACAGGGCTAGAAGGGCCACTAGGTTAGTGGATAGCAAGGAAACCATAATAAAAATAGGTCTAGGATACCTTGGGAACCTAGAAAACCTTCAGGTAGCTGCGAGCGGGACCAGAGGTCCGGGTAGCCTAGTAGGTGACCGAGCAATGAGAAGGAAGCTCGATAGCCTAGAAAAGGGTCTAGGACGCACCCAAATAACTTGGCCATCTTAGAAAAAACCTGGGCAACAGGTAGGAATCAATGCAATAAGCATGAATCCGGGTGGTAGGTAGAAATACAAGCAGTAAGTATGAATCATGTTAGGGTAGCAATTTTTGAAGATGGAAATAGTTGGGTTGAGGTATGAAGATAGTTTGGAAGGTGCATCCAACTATAACCCTTGGAAGGTGAGGGTCACTCTGGTTCTCATGAAGAACAGATTGTGGGAGTTTTCTAACTCCATGGTGACTCCAACGACGAATCCAAAAGACCCGGTCGCTCACAATTTGAAGGATGTGAAATAAGAATACAAGGATGAAGTGAGCCGTTGCCTCTACTAGGCTATGAAATATAGTGAGATTGGAAAGTTTCTTGGGAAGATTTTTGGAAAGTAAACCAAGTATTATCCTTCTTAAGGTCCGATAGACCAAAGTTGGTCTCAGTGGACGTTAATCATCATCATCATCATCAATAATAATAATAACAACAATAATAAATAGTTAAAAAACTATCTTTAAAAAAAAAAAAATTATGAAAATAAGATTTCTGTAAGATCCACTCAATGTAAAAAATCATGTCTTATTTAGAAAATGAAAACGAAGTTGAAATTTATTAGATTTTTAAACCAAAAGAATAAATTGAAAATAAAAAATCACAAAAGTTACAATTTTTTTAAATAAAATTTTTAAAAACATATTAAATCATAATAAAAATATTTATGGTGAAGATAGACACTATCAAGATTAGTAATCTATTCTAATTCTCTCTCTCTCTATATATATGTTGTGGTTCAGGATAAGGGAAGGTTTTTCTGTTGATGACGAAGGTTTCTATGGCTAACTAATAGCCTGAGGGGGTTGAACTGTCAACCCTATCTTCCATCCCACATGGAAAACGAAGAGTTTCGTGACCTTTTAGAATTTCCTAATGACCCATGGCAAGGGAAACCTGACTTCATCGTTGCGGTTAGCCCAACAACTGTTTTCTCAGATCCGCCTCCACCGCCTCCAGTTCCACGGCTAGTTGGAAGCACTCCTGCAACCGCAACAATTATGGAAGCCAAGGTGAACTACGAGTCTTCGATTACCGCCCTGATCCCAGATGTAGCTCCCTCACCGTCTCCGCTAGCAGACTTTATCCTAGAGACATACCTCGAGGATTTCTGCACCTTATTTTTTACCTCTCTTCATGTTTTCCCACCAGCGAACACAGTTACAAGCGATGCACTCTTTGCACCAGATCCACCTTCCTTGTTGGTTGAGCAGACTTTTTCGAGCAGCCAAGATCAAAGGGAATAGAGATGGCTTGAACCCTTCCCACCGCACTTAGAACAACTGCCTCCAGAACCGCACCTTTCAGAAGAAGAACTTAACGAAGAGGGTTTCATCACCTCCATCTTGCAGCTGGATGTCCAAATTGAAACCCTCCAAGGGTCTAGTTTAGATACCAGTGACAACAATTCACGCAAGGGTTCTATAGGAGAAGAAAACCCTAAATGAAAGAGGAGGAACACATGTCTAGTCCCAAGCGGAGGAGAGGTAAACCTAATTTTCAGTGTCAATCTCTCAATTGAATAAGTAGGGGACATGGAAGACCCAATACTAGTTGGAAAGATCAGAGGAAGAATCCCTAACCAGAAAGAATTGGAATTATGGGTTCAAAAGAAGAGGAGGTAGAGCAAATCCTGGATTAGAACTGGTTTTTTGGCTCGGTGCCCATCATGCTAAAAAAATGGACACCCTTGTTCGATGTTGATAGTGAGAGGCTAGATAAAATACCGGTTTGGGTATGGATCCCAGGTCCAATGGAATTTTGGAACCCGACATCTCTGAAAGATATTGGCAACGCCCTAGGGATTTTCCTGGAAGCAGATCTATCTTTTTTAAAGAGTCGTCGAAAATCTGTGGCAAGAATTTTGGTTTCATCGAATATCCGAACAGAGCTCAAGGAGCATATAAACCTAATCTGGGGCTCCACAACCCGCCAACAAATACTGGACTATGAGGGCTTGCCATTTAGGTGCCACCACTGTCACAAAGTAGGGCATCTGGCGAAGAAGTGTCACTTGGGACCCCCACAAGTTTTCCCTCGAAAGAGGAGGCTCTCTAAGGCGGAAGAGGCATAGGATATAGTGAAGATAGATGCAAGAAAGAGAAAATACACTTCAGCACAACCTTCGAACCCTACAAAACAACATGCTGCTCCCATCTCAAAAGCTCAATGAGATCTCCCGACTCAGCAGCCTTGGCCTCACTCGGGTATGTCTCCAGTCATCTCTTTAAAAGAAAAATTCAATGATTTGAATTTAAATGATTCTTCTCCTCCACAGTTAAATATTTGCATGATGAATTTCCCTCCCCCCTCACAGGAGAAACCCTCCCCACCTCCCTCACAGGAGAAACCCTCCCCACCTCCCTCACAGGAAAATCCCTCCCCTCCTTTGTCGGCTTCTCCTTCCCCGACCTCTTCACCCTCTCCACAAACGTTCCCTTCAATCCCACTTACCTCCTCCTCTCTAATTTGTTTCCATCTCAGATCAAGGGACATCCTTACTAGGACCAACCCTCCAGCACCTCTCCTAGGATTGGGATCAAACCCTATCTTACCAGCAAGGGGAAAGGGACGAGGAAAACCGTCTTTTCTCTCCTTTGTGCAGCAAAAATATCTTCGAGACCAAGGAAATGGCAAGCAAAAAACTCTTTTTTGGGCACTTAGAGCATTGCAGGCCCCTGAAGGGGTTCCCAAATGAAGCTCCTCTCCCTCAACTGTAGGGGTTTAGCAAGTACGCGGAAAAAAATTTCCCTAAAGAGGATGCTACTGGTCCAAAAACCCATTAGAGTAAATTTCAACTCAAAATGGGCCTCCTAAAAAAAATAATAGTTAAAATAATAAAATAATATTTTTTAATTTTGGAGGAAAAGAAAAGAAAAAAACTATTTTTGTTTGTTTGTATTTTCGACATATCTCCTTGTGTTTTTACTCAAATTTTGACTAGGAGAGCTCGTTGGATGCAAAATTAAATTCTGCATCCAACGAGTACCCACTCGACATACTTTTGATGTACCCCGCTACCCCAAAAACAAGAAATACCTGGAAAACGTCACTTGGATATTTTTGGGCTAGTTAAAATTCAATTGTTTATGCATGACCAAGTTAAACACCTTGCAATTCTAGGGACAATTAACTTTATCTGTTCATGCATGGCCAAGTTAACTACCTCATAAGAGCACACTTAGCTATCTAGGGTGCATTCCCTTGGTGTTTAACTTGCTCTCATGCTCATCCATGCAATTAGACATAGCTTAGTTGCCACGATATGTATTCTTTATCTCTTTTATGAATTCATTCATCTGCTCTATTTGAGCATTCAATTGTTGAATAAAGATTACATTGTTTGGATACTTACTTGAATTATTTTATTTTCTATGGATTGGTAATTGTTTAATTTTCCATTTAGCTTCTAGATCAATTGGTTCAAAATGTCACATGGCATCAGAGCTATGGTAATTCGAAGGGAGTAATATAAAGGTTGGAGGTTTAAAAACATAATGGAGGAAAACACTCTTCTACAAAATTAAAATTGTTTTTGTGACCTCATTAGAGATGTTATAGAAGGTTTAGCATAGCTCATTGGAAATATTTTCTTGTCATCTCGAATGGGTCTTCAACGGAATTTGATTTCTCTTCTCGGTTTGAGAGATATAGTCAATTGAATCTTTGTAGGTATAACACAAGAAGGTCCCATGCACCTTGATTTTCTACATGTATTTTCTTATTCCTTGGGACTTTACAGATCAAAATCCATATATCAATGGAAAGTTCTCTTTCATATCTCAATTGCGTCGTAGAAGGAATTTGATTATGTTTCCTGGTTTGGAAGGTATCATCAATTGAAGTTGTGTAGGTATTTGACACAAGAAGGCCACACAACTTAAATTTTGGTAGGTATTTTTCCACTTCTCATGCTATTGCAAATAAAGTCCTATATATCAATGGAAATATCTTTGATAGCACAATTGAGTCTTTGATGAAATTTAATTTAATTGTCTGTAGAAAATTTATGAATCAATTTACATGTGGTGATTCTCTTGTAAAGTAAAGGGCATGTCTAGCTCAATGGTAGAGCCTTGGACCATCCAAAGAAAGTCTCATTCTAGAATTTTTCTTCAAACATGTTGTGTATGCTCTTATCTTACATCTCTTTATGATCAAGATAATAAAAAAAGCTAGACAAAATTTAGTCTCTAAGGGACATTCTCTATAATGGTGGACAAAGATCTGATCATCTTTAATCTTCGCAGTCTCAATTAAAACCTTATCAAGGAATTTAGAAAACTTCAAGGTGAACAAGAGGATCACAATATTGCATTTTCTAGCGCATATGCAATTGTGGTTTCAACAAATGAGCAACAATATGATTTTTATGATTAGATCACTCACTATGATGATATGGAGGAAAAATTAAAAGAGAAGGAGGATAGGTAAGGTGGAAGAATAGGAGCATGGGTTGTTAGGTAAGGTGAAAGAATAGGAGCATCCAACTAATAGTCATGGCAGAGTAGTCGTGGGTTGTGAAATAGGGCGTCAAAGTGAATTGGCCATTGTAGTAGTACGTGAAGAAGAGGATGCATGGGGACCATATTTTGGAAGTTACAGAGAAGGTGATGGTCAAGGGGTAGGAATTGCTGGTCAGAGAAACCAAGTATTGGTAGGGATAGAAGGGCCACTAGGTTAGAGGATAGCAAAGCTGCCATAAGACAAATAGGTCTAGGATACCCTGGGAACCCCAGACAAGCTTCGAATAGTTGGGAGTAGGACCAGAGGTTCGGGTATCTTAGTAGGTGACCGAGCAATGAGAAGGAAGCTTGAGAAGCCTAGAAAAGGGTCCAGAAAGCACCCAAATAACTTTTCCATCTTAGAAAAACCCTAGGCAACAAGCAGGAATCCGAGCGGTAGGTAGAAATCGAAGCAGTAAGTAGGAATCACGTTAGGGTAGCAATTTGTGAAGATGGAAATAGTTGGGTTGAGGTATGAAGATAGGTTGGAAGGTGCATCCAACTATAAACCTTGGAAGGTGAGGGTCACTTTGGTTCTCATGAAGAACAGATTGTGGGAGTCTTCTAATTCCATGGTCACCCCACCGACGAATCCAAAAGACCTGGCCGCTCACAATGTGAAGGATGTGAAATATAGGAGGATCATTTTAGACGCGGTGAAGGATCAAGTGATCCCTCACATAAATGAGAAGATGTTATCCAAGGCCATGAAGGAGGCTTTGAAAGGTTTATACCCAAGTAATAACCATAATAGGAAGATTGTAATGAAGGAGGACCTCAGGAGCACGAAGATGTCCAAGGAAGATAATGTAGCTTCTTATATTACTAGGATAAAATAGGTTCATAATAAGTTGGTAGTAGTTGCGAAGATGATCAGATATCTAGATTTGGTGAGAATTTCCCTGAGTGGCTTCACCTAGACATGGGAATCCTTCATAAAATGGATCGGTGCTCAAGGAAATATTCCTAACTTGGATATGTTGTGGGATGAATTCATCCAAGAGGAGATTCAAGATGAAGCTCTATGTAGAGGCTAACAGAAGGGTAATGATGAAGAGAATGTTGCTCTAGACAGTCTAGTAAATAGGAGTAAGGAAAGTACGGGTGGAAAAGAAGAAGGAAATGAGCAAAGTCAAGTGCTTTTCATGCCACAAGTGTGGACACTATTATTCACATTGTCTGGAACATAATAAAGGGAAGAGTAAGTCCCAGAAGGTAGCAACATCTGTAAAAGCTCAAGTTAAGGAGTTTGTTGAGAAGTTTGAGAATGATTTTTCATTAGTATCTTGTATTTCTGGCGTAGTTATCAGTTGATCCTAGTTTGTGGATAGTGGGGATTCTTGTCACATGATGGGGACACATGATTTTTTCACCAAGTCATTAGATTTAAATTCAAGTTTTCATGTGGATCTTGGTACATATTCCAAGTGTGTTGTAAAGGGAGTTGGGACAATCAAGTTTGAGCTAGAGTCAGGAGGATCTCTAGAGGTTACACATGTGTTGTGTGTACTAGAACTCAAGATGAATTTTGTAAAAGTATAGTTATTAGAGGACAATAGATATGTGATCTCTTTAGAGAATGGTCAAGTTCCTATTCGGTTGAAGGGATATAGCATAGAATCGACATGAGTTCTTAATGCAAGAGAGGAAAAGGTATATAGGTTACAGGGAAAGCATGTACTTGGATCCAAGGGGATCTTGGATCATGGATCAATTATAATGGAAGAGGACAAGGAGAAGAAAGATCCAATGGGTGAGCAACGTTCATAGACTTCCATTGTGGGGAGTAAACCTTCAGAGGAGAAGAGGGAGTTATCCCCTTCCAGTTCTACTAGAAGACCTAGTTGGTGGGAGATGGCATTGATGGATGCTCAGGAGTAGGAGAATCTCCTAGCAGCACAGTGAGGGAGAGTAGGAATTTGAACAAGTTTCCAAAATTCATGTCATTGATACGTAGTTTCATTGATTACATGACTTTCAGTGATAAGGGAGCAATTGACTAACAGAGTTGAAGGGATGCTAGTATGTAGAATGATGTGTGCTACAATGTTTCAAGGGTATAGGGAGAACTAGTTCTAGGTGGCTCTTAGAGAAGTACCTTCCTCACTAAGAGAGAGTGTTGATGTTTGTAGCTCGGATAGGTACTCATGCATAGGCTAGGTGTTAGGCATGTAAGTGTTGTCTAGATTACCTCTCTATGTACTTGCTTGAGAGAGTAAGTGAATTTTGTATCTCTTTCCTAAGTCTAACTTAGGAAAAGCACATTAATTAACTTAATATTGGCTAATGACTAAAAGTAAAGTTATTAAGTCACAATCATTCATATCAAGTGAGGCTTAAGATCTAATCTCAACCATCAATCACTTTAAATATTGAGGGTTAGTGTTTTGGTCATTAAGATGTTATAAAAGGAATCCTAAGGAGAGGAGAAGAGACAACAACCACATAGAGAGAGTGAGAAATCATTGATTGGTTGGAGAAGTACTTTGAACCAAGTGTGGAGGGGAAGCCAACAAGAACGACGGATTGATCTTGAGGAGTGATAGGTTATCTTTATGTCTTTGTATTATTCCTTAGTGGGTCATTATCCCAGGATGAGGGCTCTAGATTTTACACAAATAAAATTATCATTTGTTGGTTTTTATCCTATAGGTTTTCTAAGGAAAACAAGTGTCAAATGTATGAATTCTTTCTTCTTTTTATTCTATTGCGTAATTAGTTATAAATTAGCATATTTTCATTTATAATTAATCATCTAATTATTGAGAATGAGAATCATATCTAGTTTTTGAAAATTAACAACAACAACAAGACCATGCTGGGCACATCAGACGCCACATGCATACATTATGACCCCTAATATTCTAGCACCAACTTTTGAGTTATATTCTATGGCATTGGTTCCAAATTGCTTCTTCAAATGGGATACATTAGTGGTGGCCTTAATAAGAATGGACACGTGTATTTCAAATCCCATTTAGCCCGTGATGAGACTAGCGAAAGTCAGACTTGGTTTTGTACAATATTCATCGACATTAAGAAGTTATATTGATATTTCAACCAATCATACTCAACTTGTTCTAGCACTAGATTCCATCACATCACATGAATCTTCTACTGATGAGATGTAGGAGCCATCTCATACATTGCATATTGATACAACTTTGGAGCTTACTCAACTAGGTTTGTAAATAGCTTGAGAGTGATTAGATTTCTTGGTGGTGGCAAAATATTCATTATTATCTATAAGGTATACATTTTCCATATACTGACATTGTCAACATCATGATAGGGGACATCATCATCCCCCTGTTGCAGCTGCAACAAATTTCCCAAAATTCCAAAAAAATTTAGGACCCTCCTTTTGCTTGTATTAGTTCGATCATTTTCTTGGCTATGGTTTGAGAACGTTTTAGAAAGACTTGCTTATGCTTGGATTGATCTACAGCTGTTTTCCATTTTATAAAATGATTAAGAATTTCAATGATTGACCAAGCCTTCATCATTTTCCTTTAATTGCGTTTGAAGCCGGCTTGGATCGGAAGGTATTTTGTTTTGATCTTCCGTCGTTGTGGGTGAGTCTGCGTTTTCGTTTTCTGCCGTTGCGGGTTAGTCTGCGTTTTCATTTTTTGCCGTTGCGGGTGAGTCTGCGTTTTCGTCTTCCGATCCGTCGGCTAGTTTTTGGTTTTATGTCGGAAGGTTTTGGTCATGTTTTTCTCCGCCGTTGCGGATGGATGTTTGGCGAAATCGGCTGGGGATTGGTTTTGTATCGGAACCATTGTCACTTCTTCTTCCGCCGTTGCGGACAGATTTTCAGTTTGACTTTGATTATTTTTCGATTTCTTTGTTTTCACGTCAGAGGCCTTTTGGTTTTGCATCGGAAGTTTTCTGATTATTTTCTTCCGCCGTTGCGGCTCTCAAAAAGGTTTAACGCCCGATGTGTAAAGCGATCCGCTAGCCGACGCGTCAGCCTTTAGTCGCTCGCCCGAGGTCTTTTCCTTTCCGCCGTTGCGGATGACGGAAGTGCCAATCTTGCCGATATGTCAATAGTTGTCTTTTGTTTCAGGTTTTGCTCCCGGTAGTCCCCACCGTTGCGGAAGGATTCTTGGTACAGCTTTCCACCGTTGCGGAGCAAAGCAAGCTTTCAGCCTCCAATTTAGAAATCCTCCGACGTCCGATCTTCTAAGTTTTCCTGCCATGCGCGTCTCGACAGCTGGATCTACACTGTGGTCATCTGCCATTGCGGAAGGACAAGAGCTTTCAGCCTCCGATTAGAAAGCGCTCCGACGTCCGATGTTTTCTTGCCGCACGTGCCACATACATATATATATATATACGGGGTTTGAGGGGTATTTTCTATTATTATTTTCAACCGTGGAGCACTGTCATTGTCGTGCGTGTCGTTCTCACGAACTGCGAAGGATCCTGTTGCTGGTACCCACGTCCAGGTGGCTCGATTGTGGGCGTTTGACCGCTCATTTTCCCGATTGATCGCACTGCATTTGCTAGGTAGGCTCGTTGGCCTTTTCCCGTTTCCGTTTAGGTATTTGGTTGAGGGTTTGCTACAATTAGGGTGTTAAGTGCAGCCGTTTCTTTCATCCCGTTGATTTATATGCCTATATAGATGGAGATTTTATCCTTTTGACCTTGGGGTGAGGCATTTCCCCCCCCAAGCAGTATTTTTACCACCGTCGTTGTCTTGCGACCCTGAGCGTAGAGATTAAAGGGTTTCGGCGTAGACGGCCGTTACGCCGTCTGCGCCAAATTACCCGGTGTGTGATGATGGGTTTGTAGAGGGAGAGTTGTGTGGTTTTCTGTAGCATTTGGGGGTTGCCCTTTTTTCCCGTATCCTCGAACCCTATCCTTTTGCCTTCGCAGTCCCGTGCAACCCAGTTCTTTCCCAGTTTCGAACCCGGGCCATGGAAGAAGGTGTACCGCAACGCATAATTCTTCACCGTAGTTTGCACGGGGTTTTTTTTTTTCTTTCTTAGATCAAACACGCCCTAGAAACCCGCATCCTCGGATAGCAATCCTGTCACCGCACTTTTCCGCACATAGTTCAAACCCTAACCCGTGGAGGGGAGGGGTCACATCTTTCAGTTTATTAAGCAGAAATCACAGGGGTAGAGGTGTTGTTAAAAGCTTTATTTCAGGGCTTGCATAGTTTTCCCTTATCTATCCCGCGCGGTGATTTGATAATGGCACCCGCAAAAAGCGGAAGCTTTGGGCATGTTAATGTAGATATTTTTCGCCCGATTTTATTGACAGAATTTCAATGGTAGATTGCATAATCTTACTGCTTATAACTAGTGTCAATCATGCTAAGTCACTGAACGCTGTACATTTGGTTGTAATAAGTTCTGATTAGTTAGGATATTTCAAGCTATACACGCATATAGTTGGCTTCATTGACTGATTGCTGATATAGAAGAAATAAAACGCTGCGCATGGTCATATAAATATCTGCAATTTAAATTGATTAATGATACATTGTTACATATGGCAGGAAGAATTCGAGTCCACCATGTCCAAAAGACAAAAGAAGAAGGCCCCTGTGGTTGAAGAAGAGCCAGAAGTAGAGGTTGTCACCAAGAGGGAATACGTATATGAAGACACTAAATGCATTTCTGGGATGGAACCTGAATTCCAGTGGGGGGAAATCTATAAACTGATTACCCGAAGAGAAGTCCTCGACATGGCTTAGAAGAAGAGTCCATATATGCGAACATTGAAATATCTTCCCTTATGAAGGTCACCACCAGGCTAGAGCTGTTCCCATGCTCTGAGGTAATTGGCTGGATTCTGCCCCGGGCATATATAACCATGATGATTCTGAAAAATGTTGACAGATATGGCTATGCTACATTTAGCCCTGGATATGTGGCATTGGCTTATCACCTACCAGAAGCCCAAGTATTCTTATCTGATGACTGGTTGAATAGCATTAGAATGGACCTAGTAGAGACTCTTAAGAGAATGCTATTGCAGGCAAAACATTACCGGTACAGACCGACAAGAGAGTATGATACAACGAGCTTGAGGGATCCCTACAGATTTATAGCTCTGATGCTTAATAGGGTATTTGGGAGAGCTCATGGCAGATTCTTCAAGCTAGAGTGGATACCCATCATTTTCCATGTGGCCACCCAAGGGACAATCTTCAATTGGGCCAGCCTGGTATCCAGCAGTCTTTCTTCTTGCTTGACCTCAGCCTTGGAAGGAGAATCCCAGAAAAGGTCTGAATTTCACATGAGTTCAATACTCATAGACTGTATATTGTGCAACCAGCCTTTCCCTGGTCTCAGGTGCATTTGGGACCGGGAAAGAATGCCTGTATATGCTGCTTATAGACCACTGTGGGCACACCAGTACCACAACCACTACAGAGAAGTCTGCAAGCACTTCATTATGCCACTATACACACTCATTTTCCGGAAAGAGTGTGACTGTATGTCGGAAGAGGCCATGCGAGTAATAGTGTATCACGCAGACTACTATTTGACCGAACATGGCATATACTTCAGAATGTTTGGAGGCTCGAGAGCGCCTTCCCTATTGCCAAAATATGCAACTGACTACATTGTCCATAAGGAGGTGGTCAGACAAGTGTTCCTAGATGGAATAGGCAGTTTCCTGTTCGAACACAAGAAGACTGCTTATCCTCCCTTACCTTTCCGACTAGGAAGCTACAGGTTCACTAAGGTGAAACAAGCTGGTGAATTCGTAGAGGAGCTAGAGAGATTCCACTTTGGCGAGATGCCCTATCACAGAAATGACTCCCATGGTAAAGTTACGGAGCATTGTAAAGAAAACAAGGTGCATTTCGAATATACTCACCATTTTGATAGGGAATAATCTGTCTTCCGGAATGCCCCGAACATGACTGCAATGAAGAGAAGATTCACGAAGAAAATCACCACCAAAGGTGGAAAAGGGGATGAACAGGCTAAGGCTGAGGAAGAAGCCAAAAGGAGGGATGAAGAAGCCCAGAGGTTGGCGAAAGAAGCTGCAGAAAGGCTGCATACAAAAGAAGAAAGAAGAGCTGCTCAGGAAGTAGCAGAGAAAGCAAGGGAAGAAGCCAAAGAAGCAGAGGAAGCATCTAGAAAAGAAACAGAGGAAGCAAAGAGAAAGCTCGATGAGGAGCTCCAAAAGCAAGAAGCTGAAAGGATAAATTTGACACAGCAGTCAGCTTCTGAAACAACAACAGGGCAGACCCAGGAGGTGGAGAACCCTGAGGTTCAGACCCCTCAAGTACCTGCTACCAGCATACCCATGGTCCCCACACTTAAGCTGGTCCCTTTTGTGCAGGAAAAGGGAAAGGAAATCCCTGATTTCAACATTGTATATTATGATAGGGCAACAAAGAGAATAATAAAGAGGAGAGAGAGGAAAGTTGAGGCGAAGGGTCTACCTGGTAAAATGATAACAGATACGGCTGTTATGTTAGGAACAGACCAGGATCCGAGATTTACCCTAAGAGCCAGGTCTGTATTCATCCAATCTTCAGAGGATAATGTAGGAAAGATAATGATGGACTTGGAGCAATCCAAGAAATCTTCTGCTCAATTGAAAGATACATTGAGGAAAGAGAGGGAAGAAAGCAACAGGCTCAAAAGGAAATATGAAGATGTGCAACGGGAAATGAAGTCCTCAAGAGCTGAAGTACAGGCCCTCCAAGTAGAAATGCAAGTCAAGGAAACAACAAAGGAGGCCCTAGAGAAATTGCAGAAGGAATGCCAAGATCTAAAGAGTGAGAAGGAACATCTACTGGCAAAGGTGGAAGAGCTAGAAGAGCAGCAGAAGATCCTCTTGCAGGCCAATGATCTGCACACCCAAGAACTGAGAAAGGAACATCAGGAGCAGATTTCTTCTTTGACCACTGCTTTGGAAGTGGAAAGAGAACAACAGGTTAACCTCCAGCCTCTCAAGGAGCATGTATTGACCCAGAAAACCAAGATGCTGCCGCTGCAGACTGCTGTTGAAAAAGAAAGATGTAGAGTGTTGCAGATCGATGGCCGATTGGGGGAGATCCTGGAAACTACATCCTACTTTGTGGACAGATCCTAGGACGTCCTAGAGGTCCTAATTGCATGAATGGCAAGGTTGGAGAACAATGAAGAAACCCCAGCAGAGATACCATCAAAAGACCAACAGGCCCTCAAACGGGACTATAACCTAGTGGAGTTTGCTATTAACACCACTGAAGACTTCAAGAAGGCAGTAAAAAAGACAAAGGGATTATGCACCGAGTTCTTCAGAAGACTTCTCATTACCTACAACCGATGCCAGATAGAAGCTGAAGAGAGGCTTGAAGCTTTCCCATATCACAATGCCTTTGTGGAGCTATTGCAGAAGAGATTCCAGGAGGAAGAAGCTAAGGTACAGGATATCAAAGCCCTGGATGATCTAATCTTGAGAAGCGAAGTAGATCATCCAGCGGTCGATGTACAGCTTCTGGAAGATCAGCTCCGATTGAGTACATCCAGGGTCGAGGCTATCAAGAATCAAGCTGAGAAGTTTGAGATAAATATTCAGTTTTTGGAGCCTTGTGCTTTTGAAGGCATCGCTAATGAAGCTGCAGCATGGAAGAAGTTTCTAGATAGTCAAGTGGGCCCCTCCTCATGAAGGATCGATCATTATTGTAATTTGTAACTATTTTGTAAAACATTTAATAAAATTAGAACGTTGGGAGACGAGAGGTTGGGAAGCCCAAAGGTCACTTTGGGCAGCCCAACAGTCTGACCCTTTTGTATAAATGTAAAAGACTTAGAAGGAGAAAAGGACTTTTTCCCAGTGAGACTGGTGAAGACATATTGTAAGAAGAACTATTTCCTTTTGCAATAGAAAATTACAGTTTGCCTGTTGGAGAAAGCTCAGTGGAATATTCCAATGTTGTGCTATGGATTTGTTGAAGAGGAACTATTTCGTTTTCAGCTTTGTGTCCATTAACCGTGAGATCGTTCTAACTCATTGAACCTATGTTCTTGTATGAATGTTTTCCGGTTTATTTATGAAGATTTCCACTATGAGTAATGAATGTTGTTCATAAACAATTGGCTATCTGGTTGTGAAATATCCTTAATTGTTCATGCAAGGTGGGAAGAAATAATCAGTTAACTGTAGTTTCTCTTTATGTTGCATGCGCACTTTACATTACTCATAATTAATTTCAGTTTGCTCCCCGGGGATAGATAGATAGGTAATTAGTTTCATTTCATGGCTGCATATGTGATTGGGAGGCTTGGGAGCCTAAGACGAGAGGTAAGAACCTGCACATCACATTGTGACGCTTCCCACATCCTCATCATCCTGCATTGTTAATTAGGCATTTTGCATTTCCTACATTAAGTCAAAAATACAAAAACTCGGTGGGCCGGGCCGCAACCGGTAAAACCTTTGTTTTGTTACTTGACCTACGGTAGCCGGACCGCAAACCGGATGGATTCCCTATACCAAACAGTCAATGGGCTAGTTGGGAACGTTGACTGGGGAGAATCCCTTACTGTTGTCGCCTGAGAATTTCCAGGCCTCAACACCCCCTTTCAAGTATCCATAGCAATATCTTGGTAAGGTACTAAATCCAAACATTGTTTATGGTTGTCTTGATGATTGGTCATGGAAATATTTGAATACCTCCTACAGATGTGTTTCATCCATGATACACATGAACCATTCTCATTACTCTTGACTTGATTGATTAGGCTTCATTTATAGCTCCATTCACCATTGTTTTGATGAATTTTATGGGGTTTGTTTATATGCTTTGGAAGCACTCTAACTATCCCAACCATCTTGATGTAGGCTAGATCCTTAGTGTTTGGAGAGATTTGAAAGTTGTCGACTTGCATCAACAACAACATTTCAACTTCAAGATACTCATTTGAGTGGATTATGATTTGTCATCATTGATCACACTTCATTGGCTTGTCATCTTTTCTTGTTTTTTGAGACAATATTCCAGCTACATGGTGGATCTTACTTATATCCACCTGGGTGGGAGGGGCCTCAGGGTTGGGGGTTCCCACTGGGTTTTCCTTCCTCATATTTTGTAGTGATAATTTTGTACATGGGTACATATAATGGCTACATAAGCAAGAGACAAGACAAGTATTTTAGGTGGGAACCCCAAACTGAGCGTGCCCAAAGAGTCTTAATATAAGAAAGTTACAGTTACAATCATATACAACAATTAGGAGTGCCTATAAGCCAACCCACCCATGAAGCATCAAAACCAACAACTCCTCAAAGAGAAACCTCAATATTTCTTCCCTCCTCGCAATCCTAGTTTGTCCTGCCTTCCTTTTGTTGATTGCACGACTATCATGTCATGAATAAAAATAAACATACTAATTGTGGCTATATATATATCCCAATTGAATATATTGTTGTTGCTATTATTATTATTATTATGTCAATAATTGATGAAGTACATGTAAAAGAAATAAAAAATGTTAATTATGAAAAATGGAAGATGTGTATAGATATCAACTAAAACTATTTCGACCCCAACATTTTTATTATTTATTATTATTTATTTATTTATTTATTTGTGTGGGTGTGTGTGTGCACACGTGCATGTGCCTGTGGTTGAAATGATTTTAATAGATATCTATGTACATATTCCATTTTTCATAATTAACATTATTTATGCTCTGTTTGCAAGTGTTTCATTAGTGTTTGACATAATTGAAATGACCTAAGTGAAATAAATTTAGAAGCATTGCTATTTTGCAATTGTTGGTGACTTAAATAAAGAAATACAAGAAGAATCAAACAATTAATAGATTACATGCAAGCACAATAGATAATGTAAATTAAAACAGAAACAAACAATTAATATATTACAAGCAATCACAATATCTATACGAAATGTTGAGCAAATGAAGGCACATATTGTCAACGATCACATTTGGAAAAAAATAACTTGGTGAACATTGTCAACTCGATTTGTGAAACACATATTGGAGTGACTCCGATACAATTTTTGTGTTGTTGTGCTTCATTTTAATTCTCCACGAAATATGAACTCGTATCATCCCTTTCCTACCATTATCTGTGTATTTCCTTCATGTACATTTGGAACAGTGTAAATAAAAATAAACTTCAATTTATATAGAGTAAATTTTGCCACAAAATTGGGGAGAACAAATTGTGAGGTGTTAAGTTACAAGTACCACAAGTTACAAGTGCTAATAATATTACACCGAGTGTACCCTGTGTTGTTGTATTTCATTATTCTCATTTCCTCTTTTTCTCTCATCTTCCTATAATACATTTGTTTAATGATTTAAATTTTCCCTAATTGCAATTATAGTCTGGTAGTTTGATTCATCCATCATACCTGGTCACGATGAATTGCAAACTACTAAAGAACATAGTCCAAAATGTACATCATATTGCAATATTTTTCTCTTCATAAACTCTAGTTCTTCCACAATTATATACTTTCCACATATGCATTGTGTTGTACTTATTCTCCATTGCATCACTAGACAATTTAAGAATATTGTTGACAAATAATATAATTAAGGTAGGCACAACAAGAATGGGGAATGATTTTAAAGGAGATGTTTTGGCATTATATGGACTGGACAAAACAAAATTTGCAATTTATAAAAAATTACAAGTCCATATTGAGCTAGTGGATAGAGACATGAAAATGACTATAATTGTGTATCAACAACACTCTAATTGCTTAATTTTCACTTTAAGTTCTATTGAATTTTGGAGTTACACCAAAGGTGTTTTCACCTTGCTACATGAGCGTTAGGTTTCCTAGTCCTTTTTTGATGGTTCATGGACATTTGGATGGTTTAGTTTGAGTGCTAGAATGGGACCTTTACTTCGGAGGTTGTTACCTTAATTGACATGATGACTAGCCCATGGGGTGCACAAAATGGGGAGGTTTGTTGTTCAATTCAAGGAGGTACCTACCTAAGAAGACGAGTGTTGGGAACTTGGACGAGGGAACTTGGCCCTTGGAGCATGTAAATATGTGATATATACCTCAAAGGTTAGTAATACAAAATATATCATTATAGTGTTTATCATCTATTTTGTTACTATTTGGGTGGAGAAAATGGAGGCTTGTAAGCCCATTTTATGGGCAGGTCCCACTATGTGATATGGGGTCCAAAACCTGCCATAAATCATTTGATACTTTAAATGGTCATTTTTGGGGCCTAAAATTTTCAATAATGTCGCCCAACCACTTGATGTTATTCTACACATCGAGATATTTCCAATGACACAAAAATAACCTTAACTGGAGTTTGTATGCATAAGTTAGGCCTCCTACAAATTAACTTATCATGTTTACCACCATGGGATTAAGTAGATGCCATTATATTCCAATATTTACACATGTGAAATTTCAAGAATATTCTAGAGTATCCAAATCCTAACACTTTTTTGGGGTTGAGGCATGAAAAAACCATAACCCTAAATGACTATTAGAGTATGTTAAATACTGGGCCACTATGAAAAGAAGGGCTTCCATCCTTATTGTATTATATATTTTTCTCGAGTTGAGTAAAGCATCTAAGAGTAGGATATTGAATCATAACAAAGAAAGTATAAAATCCTATAGCATCCATATTGAACATAGTGTCAATGACAACTCTGTAATGAGTGCCCCTTTCTTTGTATTTGTAATTAATAATTGAGAATAAAAGAGTGCCTCACCTTCATAATTCATAATGAGTGCCTCACCTTCTAGCTGGGTTTTTCTTGAATTTTCCTAGGGTAGATCTTTTGTTAATAGTGTGGGTGGTGTGTATTTGTTTAAGCTTATTTCACTTCAATTTCATTTTATTTAATGTTTCATGCATTAATATGGTGATAGTTAAATCATAGGATCTAAAGTGGTACATTGCATACTAATTGATTTTCCTAATATTGTAAGATTATTATGATGAACTTTTCTAATGGAATATTAATGATAGTTTACATGTCCTATTGATATTAAAGCAGTTTCTTTGGGGTTTTTGTGGGAACTTGGAGGATCTAGGAATTGAAATGAGGAATAAGTCTAAGAATTGTAGCCATGGTGGATGTGTACAATAATAACAATCCAAGGTTGGGTAGGAGGAGAGATTCTCAAAATCTAGAAGCAAAAGTCACTAGTGTCTCTCACATCGTGGCCATTCTTATGGTGGCTCTCGAGAACATGTTTTGAACTTTTGGGGAGTTTGGTAGCTCTAACTAAGAAGCTAGATTAAATCGAATATTTAGAGCTAATGCAGACCCAGAAGAGGATCCATAGGAACACAACCCAAGTTTTAGTGCCATCACTTCTTCCCAACCTCTATTTAAAATATAAGCGAAAGTGGACATCAAACCATCTCAAGATGAAATTGATGTTGTTAATTTGATCAATGGTTGCAACAATTAGAGGCTTATTTAAATGTTCATAATGTAGGAGAAGATATAAATTTTTCATTTGCATGATTAGAGTTATAGGGCCATGCCAAAAATTGGTGGGAAAGTCACATGGAGATGATTTTGTTGGAGGGTGATCCCCCAATACTAAGTGGGTGGTGTTTAAAATATTCATCAAGTGTTGGAACAATATTAACACAACCTAGGTCCAAACGTCACATATTAACAAATACCCAAGGTACCACCCCGACAGGGGTTTATCCCTTTTGGAAACACCTATAGAGTAGATGAGGTCTCACCCGAGGTACCTACATGGACTGTAGGAACCAAGTTTATGCAGCAAAGAAGGGGAACATTTCCATACTACACCAATATATATTAGACATATGCAACTATGATATATATATATATATATATATATATATATATATA